>CM060248.1:5160224-5290224 GCA_030684275.1 Acipenser oxyrinchus oxyrinchus
GAAATACGATACTTTACCTGTGACACTGCCGTGAATTTGAAAGAAAATTTCCACAACTTTCACAGGGCCTTAAATATAAGTGCCATTAAATGGGAAAATCTCTGAGTATAATGCCTCGCCTAGAGTGGTTGTATTTCATCTCCCACTATTTGGATAATTTGATAGACCCCAGTTGAGTGAGGGTCCTCCTCATTGACTCAATAGGAGGCTGTGTGGTCCAGTGGTTAAAGAAAAGGACTTGTAACAAGGAGGTCCCCGGTTCAAATCCCACCTCAGCCCCTAACTTGTGTGACCTTGAGCAAGTCACTTGTGCTCCATCTTTCGGATGAGACGTATTTGTAAGTGACTCTGCAGCTGATGCATAGTTCACACACCTTAGTCTCTGTAAGTCGCCTTGGATAAACAAATAATAATAATTGACTAGCCGTTATAATGCTTTTATTACATTTGCGATCAAAAGACACCAATATCACTATGACCTAAAAGACAGATCATTTTCATTGAAGGCCAAGATCTTCAACAGCTCTGCTTTTTTGCCATTCATCACGTCTAACGGGTTGTGAGTCTTTTCATTTCTGTCCAGTCTGATGTCAACACCTCTGGGGCCTGCACTAATGTGCCAGTCCTGCATGGCCTCCACAAACACCAATCCTCATACCTGCCATAAACCAGCTTGGACTTGACTGTTTAATTCAAATGCACCTACCCTGTTTACTAAATAGGAGGCGGGTATGGAAATCAGTGTAATCCGCACTCCCTTCAACTTACTGCTCCCAAGCATGGGAGACATTATCAAGGGCTTCTTTTAAGTGTTATAACCTAAGTCTGACAGAGACAGGTGCTGACACAAGGAGATAATTGGAAATGTAAGCAAGAAGAGAAGTAGGTTCAGAACATGGGTGAAAGAGCCGTATGGTTCTAAAACTGCCCTGGTTCAGGTCTACCCCAGTAAGGAAGGAGCAGTCAAACTAGATTGAATGGCCACCAATACTGAAATATAACAATCATAAATTATAACAAGCTTTTATTAGTGCCTATTTTAAAGGGCACAGGGCTTTGGTGTAAAGGTGTGTCATTTCAGATGAGTTAAGTATTCGTTTTGAGATAAAATCGTGGACAAAATAATTGTTTACAGTCAGGTCATTGTTCTTGTCATGTTTTAAGGACTAATGAAAGCATACGTGTGCCGGTATGACCACTGAAGCATGCAGATGGGTACTACCACAGACAATTTGACAAGAAAATCAGCGCAAACAGGATTTGAACCACACTCCCCTGACTCACCCAGCTCTCCAAGCAGTGGTGCTTTCACTAGGTGAGCCACAAACTAAAAAAAAAAAAAATCATCATTTGTCAGATGACAGTAAAAGGTCCATTGCTACTATGGGAACTTGACTCAATGGTGAGAATAGACGTGACGCTGAAGCAGTCAGGATGTTTGCACCGAAGCCTCTGAGTAATTGAAGAATGAATGTCAGCATAGCAGGCTTTACCCAGAGAACATCTGCGGTTAACGCCTTACACCATGGAGACTCAGAACCAGAAAATCTAAAAGAAAGAACAGCTGCAACAACTCAACCCATCTTAGCTGATGACCCCTCAAACAAATTGCATAGTTATAAAAATGTGAAGGAGAAGCTAGGTGCACTTTTAGACTGATACAACAGGGGGGCCTTCGTTAGAATCATCCTAATTAGCATGGCTTACACTACTTGACAGGACTCTGTTCTCACATCTCCATACCAACCCTGCTATCCTGTGCTTTAATGAGCCCAAACATATCTCCTAAATCAAAAGGGACACACACACACACACACACACACACACACACACACACACACATACATACAACAGCTTTCAAGCACCTTTCATTCCCCCCCTCCACCTAGTTCCTCCAAAAGAATGCTATGTCATATTCAGTCACTGGCACTCCTTTTCAGTCTTAGCTGGTCAGGCGCTCTGTGAAAACTGTGCTTCTTTGAAAGAATCTCCCCCTACCACTATATTAACTCACATAAACTCTTCAGCTGACTTTAATTTCCTATTTAGTACAAATTAATAGCCCCATACTCTAATGTGGACACAATGGAACACAGATAGTTCCAGAGGGGAATGGGAAGGTCATCGGGAGGTTGCCCAGATTGATGCTTCCATTTAGTTTGACCTCCTGGTGAACTTTGCCTAAACTGTAGATTTCCGCTGCTCCAACAACAAGCCCCCGGTCTAGTTTGTGAGGATGACAGAATTGTGGGAGTGAAATATTTTGGACTCCGAACAGATGCTCTTAACAACAGACAAGTTGCAGTTCAGGGCTGAGGTCCTCACTTAGCTAATGTTGTCCTATCCTTTGACCATTCCAGGGCATTGGGAGATGCGATGATAAAGCGCAGGACTGTACACAGCGATTATGGAAGAAAACTAAAGTTCTAGGGTCTGTAAACGTCTTCAACTGAACTAGAGTCGACCTAAACCACGGTTTCAAATACTACTGTACAAGAACCCAAACTAAAAACCTAAAGGAAAAAGCATCTATGGTACATTTTCCTAATATTACATTTCTTACCAGTTTAATATTATGTTCTTAAGGTTGCCCCTTTGTAAACCTCATCGTTTAGTTTGGTTTTACTAATATATCTTTAGAAAATCCATACACTATAAATCAACACTGTGTGTCATTGATCTCTGGGTTTTGTGATGCCAGTCGCTTAGTAACAAGTCCATTAATAAATAACCTGGCCTTGTTATGCACAAAGACTGGAAGTGCATGTATTTATCTTTACATACTTGCCACACTTTGAAAAGGACACTATAGGAAAAATGTACGTCAAGTACTGAGTTCACCTACCTTTTTCAAATTACAATTTATAGCCTACCTTCATGATTCAACTGCATAGCAATATTATAAAAAAAAAAAGCATTTTAGAAAATATTGAGCAGTTTTATTGCCAAAATAAATAGTTTGTTTGTGTAAGTCACCTGTAGATGTGCAGGAAGTCAGAAAGTTATTCCACCAAAGACTCATTTAGGCTGCAGATTTGTTAAATAAACCCTGCACAAAATATCGAAAGTGGGTACATTTATTAAACACCCACTTACCAAATTAAAAATAAAATACCCAGAGTGTTTAAACATTTAAACTAGCTAACATGTCATATGAACTCTTTCAGCACTATACAACTTTACAGAAGGTATCCTAGGATAACTTCCGTCTCACAGATCAGTTCATTGGTGTGCAGTTGTGTGTGGATGATCTCCCCTAGACCTGCATACAGCTCTGCAGTTAAAGCACCATCAGTACTGTATAAGTCAGTTCTCACAGATCATTAATCCCATTGACCATTACTCTGATTAAGTTATATTCAATATAATGGTTAACAAGAAAGAAGACTAAAACAAATGTGTAACTACTGCTGATTATAATTCTTGTAAGAAAGAATTCCTGATAAAGAGATCTGATTATGGTTTATGAAACTGGTGATTTCAATCATTAACAATATTGAAAATAGAGTAAAGTGGAGACTCAATATTGTACAGGTAGCAGATAGCTCAAAAGAAAGCACCTCAGTAATATATAATGTAGAAAGTGAGTTAATATAGAACATGAGTTAATGGGGCACTCAGTTCTAGTTAACTATTGTAAGTGTGAACTGTACAAGCTCATAGAACTACTAAACACATTAGTCACATTGGTTACCTGCAGGTTAAAAAAATCTATGAACAGCTTGTAGTATCAGTTTTATTTAAACATTTGTGCTGTACAGTTTTACAGGATTAAATAGCAATAAAGAATGATCTGGTCTGTAACTGAATCTACAATCTGAAGACAGTAAAAGGACTCAACATACCTTCTCATTCGACAAGCAATATTTCCTAAACTATATTTAAAAATAAACACATTAAAATAGCATTCATTTCCCAATTACCCCCATTCTCTGAAGTTGTTGTGGGCACAGCTGCATAGTTTGACAGCACCCCTGGAGGACTGTGTTCTTAGTTCTCAAGGGAAACTAGAATGTAATTTGTGAGTCAACCTGGTACAGGCATTTACTTAAAGGGACTGGCTTGTACTTGGATGGGTCCTCAATGAAACACAGGTTTATCTGCCTAGGAACAAAATTATTATTTCCAGAACCAGGAATTTTCATTCACTGAAAGAAAACTCTAACCGTTGTATTACTTTAGTCTGGGGGTCCATATTCAACTTAGAAGGTACATTCGGGGGGCTGTGTTATATATTTATATATATATATCAATCATTATTATATTGTGTGAATTCTACAGCTGGTTTCACAGACCCTGATTAGCACTAGTCTTGGACTACCTTACCTAAGGTAGTGCAAGATGCTAAACAGTGTCTGTGAAACCAGCCATTGGTGTTTTATAGTTATAGATAAGCCATTAGAATTTCCTTTCAGCTACTTTGTGACTCGTCACGATTCAACAAGGACACCTCACAAAGCTTTGCAACAGCGTATCAATTCACTCGCCTCCTCTACCTTATATCTCTGAAGGCCTGCGTTCACATCCAGTTCAGAGGTCACAAGTGAAATGAGATTGGTGTTCTCAACTTAGTCCACCCCAAAAGTCTTGTCAAAGAGAGAGACCCTTAATTGAATGACGGTGGGTGTGGACAGGTCAGGGTTAAGGTGAGCTTACAGAGCTGTGAGGGGAAGCTCTTGTGGCAGCTGCTTGCCCCACACAATTGCCTGGCCTATTACCAAGGATAAGAACTAGAGGGCTAAAGTTTTAGTAACCTTCTTCATGATTCCATTCAGTTCTCTTTGCCTCAAGAAAGACATTCAGTTCATTACCTAATCTGACTCCTTCCTGTCTGGCACACGTCACATGTGACATTCAGCTTCAATGGCAGTCTGCCTCTTCATCTCAGATGTTAATCCCTTATATGCCTTTAAGTCTTTCAGCTGTTACTTCAATTCTGTGGAACACTTTGCCTCTGGCAATTCATGAGGCAAGTCTCCTAGTCAATTTGAAAATAATTCAAACACGCATTCGTCTGGGTTTAAATCGTGTCTGTTTTTCTAGCATGTTGTGTACTTTGGTTGGCGTAATTTGTTCAGATGTTTGTATTCTGTGCTTGTTTTTGATGTGACGAAAGGTTTTTATTTTATGAATACACCTCCAAATTGATAACACATAATGAACATTGAGTGTAATGCTCTGGTGCATAACACTGAGATCAAATGCACAGGTATTGCTGAGTACCAGGCAAACTGATTTGCTAGTGTCCAGTGTCAGTTGCACCTTTGGGATATTGTGGTTTCAAAAACCATTTGGTTAAAATAAGACTTTGCAGTAAACAGTTTAAAACATATATATAAATAATAAAATCAAACAAATGTGTTTATTAGGTAACTGATATCGTACCTCTAGTGTTATATATAAGACTACTGCAAAGTTCAAGGCATTTTGATGATTAAACATACAGAGGATGTGTATTAAAATAGACCCCTGCATTAATGATATCCAGCTCTTTATTAGTGTAACAAACGTATCACTTTAATGGAATGGCTAGATAGATAGATAGATAGATAAATACTTTACTTTTCAAAATACCTTTATTAACTACTCACAAATCTTTAACATTACAAAGAAAACCATAAAAACAAATACATTAATACATAGTCAAATATTTACTTTTTTTTTAAATTAATAAATAACCAACAACAGCAATTTACAAATAAATAATTAAAATCCCACCATCTGTCTCACATAGTGCACCAGCAATACACCAATTCGATGAAAACATTTCCAAATCATTTACCATACTGTAATATTTAAAATCCAGTTTAATCCTACTGATAACCAGCATTCTAAAACAGTAACTGCATTGGTTTCACCAACACCAGCAATATGAGCTTTTCTAGTTTTTAAAATAGAGAGCTTGGCTTGTCCTAGCAGGAAATTTGCTAGCTGACACACATATTTTTCCTTTTTTGTGTAAGCTACACCAAAGATAAAAACACACTCAGAAAAATCCAAGCCCAGGTCAATAAACAGGCCTTATGAGAACAAACAAAGGGGCTAAACGGTTACAGAAAACAAAACCATGAAAAACAGTCTCTCTTTCTATACAAAGGGACATTTATCTGTTATTCCTGGGTCTATGATGCACAGGTAAGCATTGACAGCGATGATGGTGTGCAGGAGTCGCCACTGCAAGTCCCCTGATCTCTTGGGTAGAGGAGGTTTATACAGGCTCCTCCAGGCCGGTCTGGCCTGCTCTCCCACCTCCAACCGCTCCCTCCAATGTGTGTCTGGAAGATCTTGTAACTGTCTCTCATGACACAATTTAACACACAATTCATATAATTTTTTGCCTTCTGTATTTGCCAGGGGGAGATCTGTCAACTTTTCCATTTTTAGCAGGCGACCTTCATCTTCCCCACTCAAGGGGGCCAATGGGGAAATCAATAAGGAGGGGAAAGGGGTCTCAAGTAAGGCCTGATTCTTTGCTGAGAACCCATTTTTCAAAATGTCATCCTGCTCTCTAGACAGGGCTGTTTGAATCTGACAAAGTAACCTGCCACCTACTCTGCAGAGTGTAAACCCAGAGCTAAGGACAACTGTTGTGGACTTATCCATTTTGCTCTATTCACATCCACAACGTGTCGAAGCTTTATAACCCCAGCTTTCATCATTGACTTTGTAAACGACTGAGACTCTGTTAATTTTATTCTAAACCCAGGATTAAAAATGACAGGTTCCTCTAGCAGCCAATAGAAGTCAAGAGTTCCCTCACCTCTTTGAACCCTCAGACTCTGCCAAGCCCTAAGCAAACTCTGGTAAAACGGTGGCAGATTGGGCGAGTTGAACAGGGCACTATCAAGGAGGAAAAGCTGTTTGTCCAGCCCCAGCCCTCCAGCTTGATGCAGTAAAACTGAGCTACATCAGTCCAGGGAAGTTTCTCGCTGCTATACAGCAGTTTTTAACTGTTTGCAGCCTGAAAGCTCTGAGTCTACTAGACAAGTCCATCAAACCTTGCCCTCCTTCTTCCAGAGGTAAAAACAACACACACTGCCTCAACCAATGTAATCCGTCCCAGAAGAAACTCAAAAACTCTCTCTGAATTTCTTTTAAAAGATCTTTCGGAGGTTCCATACAAATAAGCCTATGCCAGAGCATAGAAGCAGCTAAATTATTTACAATTAAGACCCTTCCCGGTAAGAGATCTTTTGCAAAATCCAACGCCATTTCTGCAGGCCCTTTTACTTTCTCCAAACACCCCTCCCAGTTCTTCCTGACTGCCCTCTCATTCCCTAAGTATACTCCCAAATACTTTATCTCCTCTTGACTCCACTGCAAGCCACCTGGCAGAACTGGGATCCCACATCCCTTCCAATCCCCTATTAACAACCCTTCACTTTTTTGCCAGTTTATTTTGGCTGAAGAAATTGCTTCAAAACATTTCTGACTTTCATACAATTTGTCAACATCAGCTTGACTCTGAATAAAAACAGAAACATCATCTGCATAAGCGGAGACCTTAATTGGCTGAGCTGGGCTACCTGGGATAGTGAGTCCTGTTAAAACCTGTCTAAGTCTATTGATAAGCGGCTCAATAGAAAGAGAATACAGCATTCCTGAGAGGGGACAACCTTGTCTTATACCCCGGCGGACTGGGAAAGGTGCACTCAGCTCCCCATTGATCTTCAGCAAACTAAAAATGTCACAGTATAGGGACTGTATTTGAGATATAAATCTCGGGCCAAATCCGAAGGCTTCAAATACCTTCCATAAATAACTGTGGTCAACTCTGTCAAAGGCTTTTTCTTGATCAAGAGAGATAAGCCCAGCAGGGAAACTAAAGAGCTTAGAGGCAGCCAATATGTCTCGAATTAAAAAATGTTGTCAAAGATGCATCGGTTGGGCACACAGTAGGTTTGGTCAGGGTGTATAACAAGACCCAAAACAGTGCTTAGTCTTCTGGCCAGGGCTTTGGACATTATTTTGTAATCTGTGCATAACAAGGACACAGGTCTCCAGTTCTTTATACTACACAAATCCCCTTTCTTGGGTAATAGTGTTATCACTGCCCTCCTGCAGCTCATAGGCAGCACTCCTTTCTCCGTGCATTCATTTAGAACTGCATACAGGTCATCCTTCAATAATGACCAAAAAGTTTTAAAAAATTCAACAGGCAGCCCATCCATTCCTGGAGTTTTCCCCCCTTTTAGCCCCTGGAGGGCATCAGAGAGCTCTTGCAACGTTAGGGGAAACTCAAGTGCTTTCTTTTCCTCTTCAGCGAGCCTTGGCAGAGCCTCCAGGAAACGCTGTGTCGCTTCAGCCTGTTCCCCAACCTCCATTGTGAACAGTTCCGAATAGAATTTCACAGCGTGTCGCCGAATCTCCCCAGGCTCCCTCAGCTCTTCCCCTGTCGAAGTTTTTAAACAGTGAATGACTTTCCGCTCTGCTCTCTTTTTTTCCAATCCAAAAAAAAACTGTGTGGGTGCATCGATCTCAGCTATATGCTGCATTCGGGACCTCACCAGCGCCCCCTGCATTTTGACATTCAACAGTTCAGCCATCTGCTGTTTTTTGTTCTTGAGGTCTTGAATCGAACTACTATTGGGATTGGACTGTAGAGCTCCCTGAAGCTCTAACATATCCCTCTCCAGCTCTTCCAGAGCCGCAGTCATCCTCTTTGTGACATTAATAGTGTACTGCTGAGAGAACAATCTGATCTGCACCTTCCCCACATCCCACCACTCAGCCAGGGAAGTAAAAGCAGTCTTCTGCTCTCTCCACCTTTCCCAAAGAAAACTCATGCATTCTTTAAAATGGGTATCTTTTAAAAGCTGAGTGTTAAAATGCCAGTAAGACTTTCCTGGCTTTTGCAAGGGAACCATTACACTTAAAGTTAAAAGAGAATGATCGGATAACCCAGTTGGAGAAATAAAACACTTGGTGACCAGATTAAAATGCTGTTTAAAAATATAAAAGCGATCTAACCTGGCCAAGGACACATTATTATTGCAGTATTTGACCCATGTATACTGTCTCATTGAATTGTTCAATTGTTTCCACACATCAGTCAAGTCATGCTTTTTTAAAATCAAACTAAGTTCTGAAGCTGACTGAAGGTGTGGCTCAGGATGATTACGGTCCTCCAAGTGGTTAACTGTGCAATTAAAATCACCAGCTAAAACAACCCTATCTCTGCCACTGCAGCCATTTAAAACTTGATCTAAAGTCTTAAAAAGCCGGACCCGCTCTCGTCCATCATTCGGGGCATATATGTTTATAAAAACAAACATGTTTTCCCCTATCTTTATGTCAACTTTTAACAATCTCCCTTTCACCACTTCAGTAACAACAGGGGGAGACTGAATAAAACCTTTTGAAAACAGCACGGCCACCCCAGCGCTTACATTGGAGCCGTGACTAAGAAACACGTCCCCCTTCCAGTCACCAACCCAATCGACTTGGTTATTAAAATCAGTGTGTGTTTCTTGTAAAAAAACAACATCACATTTTTTCTGAACAAGGTATTCAAATAAAGCAGCTCTCTTCAGCTCATCTCTGCACCCATTAATATTTAAAGACCCAATTGTGAACGAATTCATTTTAGTATGAAAAGGAAGGAAGGAAACTGGAAAAAGAAAAACCAGAAACACTGACAAGAAGGTAAAAGTCCAATCCATTTAATCACTAGGTTTTTTTTTTAACTGTTTACTGACTCTAGCGATCAGGTTTTTCAAACGCCAACGCTCTTGTTCAGTGAGGTCGGAGCCTGACGCTTTCTGTGAGGTAAAACGTGCCGCTAATAAAAACAAAGAGATATTTGGGAAATGGTCTTCAATATTGACCCCTCTTCTACCCTTCGTGATTTCCAAAAAATCTTTTATGTTACTGACACTGTAGCCAGTTCCAGAGAGAGCCAAGTCTGATGTTTGGGAACAGTCAGTCAGACTTGCCTCCTCTTCACTGTCTATCTCTGAGCTCTCTTCGGGAGTTTTGCTGGCAACTCTAACACTCCACGGCACTGTTGTTTTACTCTTCCCAGGCTCCGCTACACTTTCCTCAGTAACATTAGCTTTTTTCTTTGCAGTTTCATCATCTGCCCGTTTCCTCTGTCTTTTCTTTTTCGGAGTTTTGAACTTAAACTTTTCCGTTTCTACATCCATTTTTTCTAATCCTGAATTTATTTTACTTTCTTCCCCTGCTGTTGAAATGAACTCTACTGCCTCAACCACACTCTCTGTTTGTTTGACCTCTACAGATTTAACAATACTCTCAGTCTGTTTGAGCTCTACAGACTCAGACGTATTCTGTATTTTTTTACTGCAACCTGCTTCCACAGCGCTGTCTACATCAAGAGCTGACGGTTTTTCAACGCTGTTTGTTGCTTCCACAGCGCTGCCTGCAGCAAGAGCTGACGGATTTTCAGCGCTAGTAGTTGCCTTCTCTCTGCTCTGTTTTCCAGTCACTGCCAGCTCTCCTACGTTCACCTCAGTACTAGCTTCTTGATCCAGTCTCTCAACCCCCTGAGTTTCTGTCTGTCGGCTACTTTCATTACCTGCATCTGCAGAATTATTAGAGCCGTTCCCAAATTCTTTCCCCTTCTCTCTCCTCTCTGTTTCCTTATGCTCACTCATTTTCCCCCTGTCCTGTTCCGCCGTGCTAGCCTCATTTTCGGGACAGTTTTTAACAACATGCCCCTCTTTCCCACAACCAAAACACTTCATGACATCTGTAGTCGCAAAGATAATATAACTATTCTCCTCTATTTTAAATTTGAGGGCTACGTTTAACTCCTGACTCATGTCATTTAGAATCATATTAACTTGCCTCGGAAAGAAACGATGTGTTTCAGCTTCAGAGATTTACACCCCAAGGGGATTCTCTTCGGACTCGAAACAATTTTCCTGTGTCTAGAGAGTGCATTCTCTAACACGTCATTCTTTAGAAAAGGGGAACATTTGAAAGGATTACTTTTCTGGATGGTAAAACCAGAGGTAACACGGTAATAAATGTCTCATTTACCACAATTCCCGTCTCAACAGCTTTAGTAACGAGATTGATTTCATTCAGAAAAGCAACAATTGAACCATTCATTCGAGATGCAGATTTGATATTCTCGCATCCCACAACTTCACCTAACGCCAAAACACATTGTTCCAATGACACAAACCCCTCCGTTATGATTTTTACTCCATGACGGCGGCTTAACTTTTCAAAAGAAAAGTTTGTGGGAGCTTCCCTCCCCCCGGAACTGGCCATACTGGCCTATTCAAGCTGACAAAGTCAGCTAAATTTTTGAAAACACCCAAAATAAAAGAACCTAAATAACACTTATATCCCAAAAAAAAAAAAAAAAAAAAAAACACATAGCACAAAGGCAATCACTCACCTACTCTCTCCACAACCCCTCCTGCAGCAGCACACACCCCTCACACTCCCAGCATGCACCAACAGACAGAAAAAGTAGATAGATAGATAGATAGATAGATAGATAGATAGATAGATAGATAGATAGATAGATAGATAAACTAAATGTATTTGGATCTTTACTCCCTTACCTGCAGAGATTAGTGTCTCTGAGTAAGACAATATCATAATCCCATAATCTCTTCCATTCTTACCCATGGTTCCCAATAGTCTTTATTAACAGGCTGATGTGAAAGTTTTTCCAGGGAGGTGGCAGCTGGTACAGTTAGGCTGTGGCAAGCCCTTTCTCTGGGGAAGGGGGTTCTCATAACCAACAGATGGGTGGCACAATGGAGGGAGGCCTGTGACTAAGGCAATACTATAATCAAGTTTTGTTCGGGGAGTGTGATCGGTTAATCAAATCATTCATAAAGGGGGGTTTTACGGCATGGCATTCAATCTGACAATAATTGCAATTGGGGACTATTAAGAAGCAGCATAAATACAATAATGCTGGATTCACTCTGCATTAATTAATCCTACCCAAGGTATACTCATTTTCAGCATTAGTTCTTGTGTCTCAAAAATGGGCCTTGTTAGTTTATAAACTCAATTGGCCCCATTTAAATTGTTTGAATGCCTGTTATTATGATTGGGTGACGGTTGGGTAACAATGCAGGAATCAATTCAATGGCATTTAACATACACTTATGGGGTGTGCCGTTCAAGCCTGCCTACTTGTCTCGTCACAAGCTGTGTCCTTGTGCCAGCGTGGGAAAGCTACTGTAGGCTCCTCAGGGGAATGATGGCCCAGACACTGGGTGCAAATACACCTGTTCTTTTTGGACACGCGACCCTGAGAATCCCCCCTGAGGACAGTGCAGACGGGGCCTCAGGCTTTCCTTCTAATCAGAAATTCAACAGCACCATGTTACTGTGTAATTAAAGTATATGTCCAGTGCTGGTGATAATACTTTAGATCCATTTACTCAAGACTTTTTATTTTGTTTAGAAAGTGAGCTGGGAATAATTACTTACTGAGACCAAGGTCACATTTGCGGTGGGCAAAAGGAACCCCTAACTAGATTAATACAAACAGAACATTTACAACAAGAAAAACAACAAAAAGACGCTTAAGCTAAATGTAAAATATAGTACCAAAAAATAGCAGTGTTGTTTAAATGCAACGCTAACGATAAACTGCTGCATCACAGTACCTATAGGAGACTTTAGTCTTAAAATACAAAATAATCACTTTGCTAAAACTGAAGTACAAAATAATCTTATTAATTAATGCTTACCTCTGAATGCCCCAAGTTTCCCATTGAAATTCAGGAATATAATGTCATAATTTAAATGGCAAAATGTGCTTCTGGAGTCTTACATAAAGAAATACCTTAGTGGTTCAAAGCTGAATGATTGAAATATTATCATCTATACATCAGATGCTACTCAAAGTGTACATGTTCTAGCACAATACAAGAGACGCCAGTAATGCTCTTAATAAAGATCATAAGAGTTAATAAACCCTCGGTTAGCACTCCTTTAAGTCAAGTACCTAAAAAAGTAATAGTATTGTCATATTTTTAACCAGGGTAGTAAAACATTTGAGACAAGCGTGTGGCCTTGGGAGACAGCAGTGTGAATTTCATTAAACAGAGCAGTGATGTTACACTCATTAGAAACACCAAGCACAACATTTTGTCATGAGTTTAGGGCTCAAACAGCCAGATTCAATGAAAATCTCTGTAGTAACTGACAAAGGGCTAGATTCTCAAAGCTATTTATTCCAAATCATCATTAGGAAAAAAAAAATCAGAAAGGAGAAACAAAGCCAGTAAAAGTACGTAAATATACAACTCAGACATTAAATTAGGGAATTTGAGTAGTCTGAAAGTGTTTTATATTTGTTTTAGGTTTTCAATTCGTGTTGGGCTAAATATGATTAAAAGAATTTAGCGCAATAGTGCACGAAATAGTGGGCATATTATGGTGCACACTAATTTTATCATGCCACACTATGCTAATCAGAATGAATATGTGATGCGTATGGTAATGCATGATAATGCATTTAAATGATGCACCCTGCTCTAAATAATGAGATGATCTTTATTCACACTGTATTTACTAACTGGTGATAACTGTAGTGTGCACCTTAAAGTGAGCGATGATTAGTTAGTTTGGAAACTTTAGCCACTGATAGGTGTGCAAATTAAACCGAATGTCCTGTCCTGAAACCTGTCTGGCATCATGGAGGCATTACTTGCATATAGAGTCTGTATGGGTAGGCTCCAAACATCTACAGAAAATGAACAGAGGCATAGGAGTGGAGGAGGGAAGGGAGCACATTTTCAGAGCATGGCAAACTCTTTTGGGGCTCCTGAGGAGGAGGTGGTGGGAAGGTATCGCTTGAGCACAGATATTAGATTGGCTTTGTATGATCAGCTACAAGCTGATCTCGAGTTAATAACTTGCAGGAGTAATGTTGTGCCTGGGCTAGAGAAACTGCTGTGTTCATTACATTGTTTAGCCTCTGGCTCTTTTCACTCTACCGTGGGTGCAGGTGCTGGGGTTTCCCTGCCCACCTTTTCAAGGTGTTTCCACAGGTACTGCATGCCCTGCTGAAGCTCACAGGGAATTATATTACATGTTCCACACAGAGCACAGTACAGGAAGTGAAAGTGGGCTTCTGCCTGGGCTGCGTTCAATAGGCAGAGTGCTCTGCCGTGGCGCTACGTAACATAACTCTCATTGAACAGTGTGTTACGAAGAGACAAGTTTCAAGATGGCAGAAAACACAGCACTAGCGTTATTTTTGTATGAATTTATGGAAGATGGTGCAGAAAATCTGCTGTTTAATGCCTCTATTGCACTTGCATTGAGAGCCAACACCATGGCTTTAGCGGTAGTGAACCATCCCCTTTCTGCCACGAAAATGCCCACTGAGAAGCTCCTCAGAATGTTAGCGAACGTTACGAAGCGCTCTCGCCCTGCAGGTTGTTCAATAGAAAGCACCACGTAATGCTCTGTAGCGCTCTGCTTATTGAACGCACCGCAGCCCTGCATTCATAGCAGAGCGCTCTTTCGTGGCATATGTTAGCAGTTATTGAACAGTGTTTAGGAGCCAGCAGTTTCACAATAGCAGGCAATACATCGATGTGTATTAAAACAGTTGCTTTTAGCAAGTTTTGCACACACAAAAAAAAATAATAATACAAAAAAAGAAGAAAAAATTACAAATGTAAATGCTACTACTGTGTTTTTCTAATAAAGTTACTGACACTTGTTTTGGTTTAGCATCTTGAGGCACGAGTCAAGTTATAAATAGTGCATGTTTCCTTTTCTAATGCAATCGTCACTTTAAAAAAATACCATAATCAGTTTAAAAAAGTTAAAATGACAACAGAAATATTACTTATCACACATGTGTTGGTTATACAAATCCATATTTGAAAAAATCAATTTGCAGCCACCGCACTGATAATACAGGTTGGCCATTTTGAACCTCCAGCGAGGCAGCTTTGAGCTTGACTCGTTACTGTGAGGAAGCGCTCTCGGCGTGCAGGTCGTTCAACAGAAAGCGGCACTTAACGCTCTTAAATGCTGTGCCTACTGAACGCGTCCCCAATGTGATGGGTGCTATTGATTATACTCACGTAGCACTGTCACATTCCACATTGCAGTAATTATTTCACAATGTTTTTTTTTTTTTTAATACGTACATACTTTTATTTGTGAGAGTAATGAACATTATATAAACACTATAGAAATGCATTTTACTATTATGTCTTTCTTCTTGACTTTCTCCCAGGAGCATCCTGATGTGTTTGCTGGGACATCCCTCTTCTCTGTCTTCGCAGACCAGTTGTGCGTGTGGGTGGAGGACAGACATTTGGAGTTGGAGATGTTGAGGGTGCAGCTGCGCTTGTCCTTGCAGTAGCATCCTCTGTGGTGGAGGATGTGCTGCTGCTGTTGCTGCTCATAGTATTGATCACCTCCAGAGCGCGTGTAAGTGTGGAGTTGAGTGCTGTGATTCCTGCTGCTATGTTCTGATGTCCACTTGATATGGTGGCTGACATCTGTAGAGCTCTGGACTGCCATTCTAAAGCTTTAGTTTGTCGGTTCACAGCCCTAGTGAGCTTTCTTGTAGATGCAGTCTGGTTTCTTATAGCTCTGGTTTGTTCGTGCAGATAACTGTTCATTTCACTGATTTTTGCGTCCAACAGCTCATGCTGTTTCTGTTGTGAATTTAAGATGGCTCTCTCGTAATCGTCTGCATTTGAGCCATCTAATTCTTGTATTTCCTTTTCAGGGGCTGCTTCACCTTCCCCTGGTGATGGGGAAGTTGCGGACTCCCAATCGAGAATGAACTGGTCATCTGCGTTTTCATCCCCCACAAGTGTAGAACCCTCTGGTTCCTGAGAGGTCTGCTCACATTCAGTTGTTCCCTCTGGTTTATCTGGTGGCATATGTTGATGTTCCCTTGTAGAGCTAGAGGCACCTGTAATATAAAGACATGGTTATTTACCTGTAAGTTTAATTACTATGTTTTAGTATTAACATAAGCCGTCATTTTACAACTTGAATAATTTTGTGTTTGAAAAACGTACAAAATTATTTCGCAAAATGGCTGAAACTTTTTCCTGTTTTCACACCGAACACACAGAAACAAGTCTGCCTCACGGAAATGACTTGCATTAAAGTATTCATATAGAGCAGTGAAAATGACCTGTAAATAACAGGCTCTATTAAGAGTCAAGAAACGAATGTTATCATTTCTTAGATTTTATTTTATAGTTCATTACATTGGTACAAATAATAGACCAACATTAATTAAAACACTTTTAATTCTTAAATCAGATTACGGTTTTACCTTAAGATGTATGAAACACACTTTATAAAAGCAATGCAGTGGTTTGTGTCGTTTGTAACTTACCTGGTTGTGAATCATCTTTACGTCTCGTGGTGTCAGTGACGCCCTGCACACCTTGTTGTTCTGGGGTGAAGATGTTCTCAATGTTCTTTTCCAGGCTGGTCAGTTCCACCTGTCTGGATGCTCCTCCTCCTGTGCATGTTGCCACAGACTGGTTCTGAGCAATCTTCTCTTTAGTTTTTCTTTTCAGCTCAGTCCATTTTTTTTTTAACATGTCTACGGCTCTTTGGCTGTGACCCAGGGCATTGACCTTGTGTAGTATGGCTGCCCATATTGCCTTCTTTCTGGAAACAGGAGTTTTGGAAGAGGCTGGACCAAACAAGGTATCATAATTGAAAACAACCTCCTCCACTAGAATCTTTAACTCCTCTGCGTGCAGTTTTAGTTTGCGTTGCCTCTGCCTGTCCCCTGCGGAGGGCTGTCTCTGTTGATCACTCATTTTCGATCAATGTAAGCCACCTCCACCTTTCACAATAAGCTACTGACCAAAAGAAAAGCCTGGGCTGCTGAAGCTTTTTATATGAAGGTTGTCACGTGTAGTCTGAGACATTATCGTGCGCATTAAATTATTGCTTGCACTAAATTTAGTGTGCGCGCTGTGGCATATAAATGAGCCAAATAGTATGCATATAAATGAATGCATTCTCTGTTAGTAAATGGGGCAGTAAATTTAGATTTATCGTGCATCTTAGACTCAGTTATTTACGTGCGTGCTAACTCTAAATTTAGTGCCCTTTAGTAAATGAGGCCCAAAGTGTGCAAAGGCATCTGTTAACATATTCAGTGGCTCTGCTATCTTAGCGATCATGACTGTAACTGTGCGCCACAGATGTGCAGCTTTTATAATTTACAAAATGAATCAAGGATGAATGTATGAATCAGTTATTGAATGACAGCTTGTTGCCACAAAAAGGTGTGTGCTGCAGATGATGGCAGGAGTTTAATTTGTATTGTCTCCTTTTTTCCTGTTGATTTATCCACAGATAAATGATTCCAGACTGTAGGCACTTGGAAGGATAAAGTGTTGCAGGGGGACAGGTTAATGGTTACACTCTGGTGTGCCAAAATGTACTTAATACATGAATTTGTGAGCCATATTGAGACCACAGGGGTGAGTTTAAACTTCTGAGTGACTGAAACAGAAAAACATCAAAATCTAAAAAAACTGAAATAATGAGTTAACTCTGATGTGAACACTAACACTCAAGTTTTGTTTCTGAATACCATCTTTTTTGTATTTATCTTATCTCAATAACATTTTTATATCACCCATCTTTATATACCTGGTGTGACTGTTATAATATCGACTGATACATTAAGGTACAGAACATAGACCCACTTATGCAATTATAATTGAAAAAGATAGGAGGTAATAGGAGAAAATTGTCTACAATTAGACAGGTTTGTAGCCTGCTTTGTGGATGACAAACCAAAAGAACGGGTAGGTTTGACAGTTTAAGGTCTTTGTAAAATATTTCTTCACTGTGAGACACCGGCTATGATTAAAGAAGCTGAATATTTCTAATTCTTTAATCAGAGATCCCGAGAGACTGGAGCTGGACCAGTGCATTCGGTGCAGCAGCTAGTTAGTGTTCTGCTAATTGATACAGCTGAGGGTGAGAATCCAGGGGTTATCTGTTAGCAGAATGCTGATTAATGTTGTCGGAGAGGTGAGAATCTGTGGCGAATAAATTAGTTTCATTTCCAATTAATGCAACTGAAAAAATAGGAATAATTCAGGTGACATTTCTGCTGCAGGTTCTGATATTTCATCCATGGCATTCGTGATGAATGCTTTCATAATAACTCAGTTTCACTGCGTATTACACTAAGAATATAATACATAAGAATAAGCCTTCTTCACACCACATTCAACTAAGCATGAGAGAAAATGTGCATTTGAGACCAAATGATTATCTAAAAAGCTAGCCATAAGGTATTTTCCCTTTTTTTAAAACACATACAGTACATACACAAAGGTGGAGGTGACATTTCAAATGGTAAATATGAAATCCACATTCCCAGATATTCTGAACCCAGCAGGCCCATGCTTAGTCATGCAACCTGAATAATTGCCATCGATTTAAATACAGTAAAAAGGGGACACATTGAGAAATTCCTCACGGATTAGGAGCTGATGCCCCGTCTGGAGAAAGTTGTTGATGGATTGCCCTGTCTGGTTTCATTCTTTTGCCTATAATTCCCACAGACATGTGGACAAACTGGTAACAAGGTGCGTTGCATACGGCACAATGTGTGAGCCATTGTCGGGGTCTCCTCACAAGGTGGGTGTGATTCATTGTCAGCCACAATGTCTGCGAGTGTGTATTTGGTGATGGGGTAATTGATCCCTGACCCATGAGGTCTGTTCCCACAGCCAGAGCGACATGCGATCACTGCAGGCAGGTAGCAGCCATTATACTGCAACTCTACAGTCAAGGCAGTCTGTCACAGAAAATAGCTACTTTTATTTTTAAGAGTAAGTTTACAGCAGGATAAATGAAGTTTTGAAGCCACTTCTGTTACATACTGATCACAAATATATCAATCTAAAATGCAGAGTTAAACCAGTTATTTGAATAACTCAATGCCTATTTAGTAATGAGGGATTAACACATTGAATATACAAACTGCTTCTAAAATTAACAGGGATGAACTCAGATATTGATGGGGAAGTGGCAGTGCTTAAAGTGTTTATACAATTTGAACGTTACTGTTTTTTTTTAATAATTGAGTACTTTCTAGAGTCTACTACAAACTGGGTGACAGGCCTGTTTTGTACTGTATATTATACCAGCTGTAGTAATGTAAATTTGAGAATTCAGGGCAGCAAAAGTTTCCAAAGGTGTCATAATGTAGTATACAAATAAAAAGGTTGCTTCACACTTACTTAGTATGTATTTTCAATGACAAGGTTGGCCATTTTTACTGACCAAAGACTTTCAGCTGTGAAATGCTGTTCTTGGCCGCCTTTTCAGTCAAGTTCTCATTGCCCCTCATTTCCAACTTGCATAGCACCTTGACATGTTTTAATTACGAACGTGTAATGGCTTTCGTTCACCTTTTTAGGGCAGTGAAATGCCTTTGGCACATGAAATTCCATCTTTTAATGATAAAAATAGGAGAGAATTGGGAGCAGTAGCAAATGTGCTCCAAAATCACTCATAGCAATTATTATGCTGAATTACTGACAGGTTAAAAATAATTTAACAATTTACTTATTTTCACTGCAGTTAATGATAGTTGGAAGCACTGGCAAGTATGTAATTGTGATATAAGGTCAAGGGCTAATATTAAATATCGTATTAACTGTTTACAGAACTATCCTGTGTTACACCACCGCACAAACACATGTGTGTCCAGACAATCACAGGCTACATTAATCTAGTGCTAGTTATATTAAGTGTACATAAATACACTATAATTGCACTGTAATTGCTTGTTTGGTTACACAGTAATTACATTGTAAATACACAACCACGTGTGTAAATACAAAGCATGGTGTTACATTTGTAATTACACAACACATGGTGTAATTGCTATGTTATTACAATGTAGTTATACTGGAGTTAGAGTCACAGAATGTTACCAAAATTTGTATAAAATCAACGGTTTATCAGATTATACCCAAAGTGCAATCCAAAAGGTCTATAGAAGACCAGGAGTCTCAAATGAAACTTTTTCAAAAAGTTCAAGGCAGTCATCATGGTCACCATGTAGAGTGTGCAGACAGACAGAGAGACAGACAGACAGACAGATAGACATGAGCAGTCCGGAAGGGTCCACATTTTGAATGAGTAGCATGAAAAAACTTGGGTTTATAGCCAAAAGTGTAGAGCACCAATCCAAGGAGGTTATGATGAGGTTGTGTAATGCACTGTGTGAGACTGCACTTACAGTATTGTGTACAGTTCTCATCATCACAGTATTAACGGGTCATTGCAGCCCTGAAGAGAGTCCAGCAAATAGCAACCAGACGAATCCCAGGGTTAAAGGAATGAGCTATGAAGAAAGGCTGAAAGAACTGAATCTGTTTTGCCTTGAACAAAGGAGAATTAGGCAGGGCCTTAAAATCTTAAAAGGACTTGACATAGTTAACTCTAACCAGCATTTTAAGCTTAGTACAGAAACCAGGACAGAGGACAGAGTTAGAAATGAAGCTGATAGAGTTAAGATAAAGGGAAAGACACTTCATCACACAGAAAGTGATGAGGCTATGGAACGGGTTACCTGGTCATGTTTCTGAGGCAGAATCCCTTGGATCTAATTTGATGAAGTTTTGAGATCAATCAGCTACTAGTAACTGGACAAGCTTAGATGGGTTGAATGGCCTCTTCTTGTTTGTAAATATTCTTATGTTCTTATTATATATTTGTATTCATTAGTCAGTTTATTGACTTTTTTATTGAAGTTTTAAAATATGGGAAACTTACACTCTTAGTTATGTTTAATAGTGTAACAGGCCACACTAACAAAGCTCCCCCTTTACGGTATTGAATTATAAATCACTTACGGGAAATCAACCAATAACAAAGGACTTCAATTCCAGCCCATCTTACCCTGTGTACAGATGTCATCCTGGGCATAGAACATATGGATGACATAGAGAATGCAAATAGAGAAGTGCTGAATAGTATTTCTTTCTACAATACTTTTTTTTTTAATAAGTTAATATGCTGTGTGTAGGTTGTCTCTTATTTATTTTTGTACTTTTTTCATTTAAAGTGCCCAATTATTATACCTCCGATTTTCTCCCCAATTCAGAATGACCAATCATTTCCCCTCACCGCAGCAATTCCCGCCACAGCTCAGGAGAACTGAAGGTTCAGTGGAAGTCCTTTGATCCCACGACCAAACCAATATCCTCTTTTACACCCAGGAACTCGAGCTAGCTACCAGCCACTGGAGGACAAAGGCCAGCTCTGCAGGTGTGCACCTGAACTCACTAGCCACCTGGCCGGTAGGGTCTGCTGTAGCGTGATGAGGAGAAACAGTCCCTGCCAGTCTTGCAACCCTAACCACCGGAAGGGCCAGAGCCAATGCTTCCTCTGGAATCCCCAGCGAAGACCGGTGACTTGGCACATCCAGGACGCAAACCTGCCTCCCCTGACTGTATGACTCACCCTGCACACCACATGGCTGTGCTTTTATCAGGGGACCCCCGATGTCTATTATTTTAAGAGATGTCATTTCATGCAGTTTAAGAAGACAGAACCACACAGCAGAAGGTGACATCTCTTATACAATAACACCCTACACACATATACTTATAGAATACAAATAAAACCATTAATAAACCCAGTCCTGACGTACCTATTCATACAGACCAATGCATATGGGTTTCCTATTATTTTTATGTAAAATTACAAAAAGAAACAACATACTATAATAAAGGCTGGAAAGAAAACTTCAGAAAGAAACAAAAAAAAAGATTTACAATGTTAATTTAAGAATTCCTACAATCATCATAGTTGTGTTTTACTGGCATTGCAACACTCAAAGTCTGTAATTTGGCTTTAACTTATGGTACACACTTTGATTACGAGGCAAACTGCCTCTCTCTTGCTTTAAATTTCTTTGTTACATGTAATTTAATTGTCTTTAACATCTTCAAAAGTGTAATTCGCCTGGTGTAGTGCAAGGTTCAGATTGTTTAGTAAGAGTACAGCACATGCATTTGATGACAGGGCACAATCTGTGATTACATAATTCATGTATTTAACAAAATCTACTGAAAACAGGGTCTCGATTTGAGAAACCCGCTTCTGAAAATAGCTGACGCTATTTTAATTAAATAGTTGCTAGGTTACGTATTGTAAAGAGGGCTGACTGAACAATGCATTCATATTCCTTTTAGGAAAAGGATTGACATTAAATACAATGTGAGACAGCGAATGTACGTGTACATGTATATATTTTTTTTGTTGTGTTTGCCGCGGAGATCAGAAGAGGAAACCCTTTTATCTCAGCGACAGCATTTTGCATCCAGTTGTGACTTGCTGAGACATTGCTGGAGACGCACCCTGGGATGCCAGAAGAGCGTGGATACTTTCGGCCCCCGTACCCCAGCAACTGTCCCTGAAGGCGGACTCTCAGCAGTCACACAGCAGCTGCAGTCTTAGCCCCCTCAACTGGCCACACATAAACCCCTGACAGCCCCGTGATGTATAGGGCTGGATAAAATAACTAAGCCCTTGATGTTTCAAATAAATCTGACAGGCCCACTGAAAGGTCTTGGCCTATTCTTTCCCAGCCTCTCTCCTCTCGATCTCTTTTTTCTTTCCATCCGTGGATCGAAAGATAATGTCATAATTTACAGTCATGCATTGTGCAAGATGAATGAGGAAAGCTTTTTTTAGCTTTAATAAGCATTACCCCTGAATGGATAATAGTCTTTGGTTACACTGTGGGGAAAATAAAAAAAAGAATCCTTTCTCTCCAAAGAATTTTCCTTTTATGTCTTATTTTGTAATAAACATCTAAAAGTTAATCAGTTTCTCTTAATACCTGCTGGTTTGGTATGTATTAGAGCAGGGGTTTTCAACTGGGGGTACGTGTACCCCTGGGGTTACTTCTAAGGGTCATAGGGGGTACGCAGGATGACTCAGAAATGCACAAATAAAAATGAAAGCAATTGAAAATAATGATCTTGAATTTTTTTTTAATGGTATTATATTCTCTAAACCACGCTGTATACTTTCCACATTTTCCATCTGTATGCATGCACTATTATATATATCAGAATCAGAGTCTGATATATAGGCGAAGCACCTAGGTGCCTGGCAATTGTTGGAGAGCGCTCTGTGCTGCTCGTGATCTTTGCTGTTTTCACCTTGTCATATCAGTGAAGCACTGTGTTTCTGTGTTTTTTAGAAGTATAAATGCTCCAGTAAACATAAATAGTCATCACAATACTCATACTTTGAAGGTTTTTGTTTTATTTATTACCACGGCTGCATTTTATTAACAGCAATAGCGGCTGGTTGAATATGTTTTCGGTATTTGATACATTTCTTACTTGCAAAAGAAAAACGAAGGAGGAAAACAAGAGTACAGAAAGTGCAAAGCAACAGAAAGTTATACAGAGTCCCTATGGATCATTTTTATGCTGGCTTTAATTTAAAAAAAAAAGTGTATTATTGTTAGTAATTAATTACAGTTTTATCATGAGGTTAATGTTTTTGATACTGTAAACATTTTAAACAGCACACATAATTATGCTGAGGTGGAAAGTTCATAGTAACGTGGTAAACATTTACAGTGCAGACTATTTTGTATTATGTATCATGACTTTGCCCAATAGAAAGCAAATACCAGTGTTTCCAAAGATTCCTAAATACTATTTGGTTTTCTGTCTCAGCAGTTTGTCAGTCCCAGACTGTTGTGAACAATGATCTATTAAATAAACTGTAAAAAAATTAATGTGTTAACCAGATTATTCTGCCTTTTATTGCAACTGTGGTACCATTCAGTGAGCAAAAATTGTAAAGGGTACTTTAGCTGAAACCTCCCGACAGAAGGGGTACAGTTTCAAAAAAAGGCTGAAAGCCCCTGTATAAGAGGAATATTTCTGTAGCTTCTTACTTTCTTTTTCTCTTTCATTTTTCTCACACATGCTCTTTCTAAAGTATTGTGACCCATTTAATGTACCTATTAATCTCTCTTTACATAGTGACACCTTAATAATTGGTAACCAGTGCTGTGCAGTTAATAAACACACAGTTACTATGTATAAGACATTCAATATAATAACCAATATTATAGGACAACCACTCTGCCATCCACTTTCACTGGGGTTCCAACTCCTTGCATCCTGTGTTATAGTTCTGATAAACACAAAGTCACAATGGGTCTGTTGAAACCATTACAACAGACACCTGTTTCTGAGCCAAATGACTGATTTGGATAAAGTGAGACTGGAAGCTGAACATAATTTACTTTTTTTACAATAAAATTCACGACCTTAAAAAAGCAACCAAAACACTTGCAAACTCCCAGTTGCACTTGCAGGTTATTCAAATCCATTAACAACCTTAAATGGGATCATTCACCTCCGAATCAGAAGAGGCTCGTATGTGATTCGAGAGCCATGCATCGGGCAGCCTCCATGATAACTCGTTCTGTGTGCCATTCTGAGTAGAGAAAATGACTCAATCACAACCACTGCGTGTGTTTCAATATGACAATGGTCATTTGTCAAGAACGTGCATCCATTACTTTAAACACTCAAGATTATTAGTAATACTAAAAGAAACTAAGTTAAGGTGGACAAGCAATTCAAGGAGGTTCTTTATCAATGCCATCAGTGGTTGATAAAGACACCTCAAGAATGTGCAATTTCCTCTGCACTTTCTTTATATGCTAATCCATCATGATTATGTGGGTTACTGAACACAGCGAATGCATCAATCCATTCCCAGAAGCATTAACAGTTTTCTTTATTTTCAAATAAACCTTTTAAGAATTTCTGCTTTAAGAAAAATGGCTTTTGCTGTGTACAGTTATTTGAATTTGAACAAGTAACGGGGGCCTGTGGAACGATATACCAGGCAACACGCTGTGCTAAAGCTGATTTCTGCAGGTTTCAATGCAGCTGTTTGTTTAGGTATTGTAATCGTTTGAAACAACAAGTGAGAGGACATTTTTGAAATCCATATGAAAACGAGGTTGTAAAATAGGTCTATTTGGGCTAAAGACAATCTTCCCTTTTGCTGTTTTGAACAAATACTATCTTCATATTTAGAAAAGAGCTTTACATATGCCATCAGGAAATAGTATGCTATTTACAGAGATGGAAACATTTCAGAGTGGGGTTTATTAACTTAAAAAGAGTGATCAAGTCTGCAATGCTGAACCAAATGCTGAAACTAAATTGCACAGTTGAGGGCTGTGTGTAATGTCAATAGTTTAAAATAGGTACAAGCTTAAAACTAGATAGACTTTGGTTCTTGTATCAATAAACAGAAGCCTTCACTCTGTACTCCTTTTGCTTCAAATAAGACCTGAGGTGGTGTCAAGTGGGATTAACCAAATTGGTAGTTAGATGTATTACATTACACAGATACTGTATTAATGAATTAGATTGCATTAGGTTAGCAAATACAGTTAATTAGGCAAACATATGCAGTCAACAAACATTTCTGTGGGCTTAAAGGGAGTCTACAAATGAGGTACATTTCCATATTGATGATAAAACAAATAATGACGTATATATTTTGAGTGACTATGAAATACCAAAGGAAACAAAAGTTAAGTTTGAGATCAGGGGGTGTACATACAGTTCTGCTGAGAGCTAGTTTCTGTATGATAGAAACATAACCCATTCTTGGAAATAAAGACAACTGATTACAATTTAAAAAAATAATGTTAGTGGTCTCAACTTAACCCCTAGTGGAATAGTCCACACAGACAGTCGCACACTCTGTTTCAGCATTGAGACAGAGTACCTGTCTTTCACAATGGTGGGTTCTACTCATTGTGTAAGTTCTGATTCTGATGGACAATGACTTGGCACAAGGTTGGGTTTTTTTGGTTTTTGTTTTGTTACACACAAACTCCAAGCTCAAAAGCACTCCAAACACCACATTTTATTCAATGGATATAGTTTGGTATGCTTTTCGAAATAGTTTGCCTTCAGCGAGCTTCCTTGTAATTCTTTGGCTAAAAAAAGGGGGGAAATAGCAATTTCTAACTCGTTTTACATTACAGAACTTTTAAATATTACATGTAAGTTTACATACTCCAATGGAAATTTATAATTTCTAGAAATTTCTCGAAAACAAATAATTATAGGAAAAATCTTTTTTAGCTTCAGTTTTGCTTTTGTGGATGAGGAAAAAGTTAGAAGAAATATATGTCTACAATTATTTATTTCAGCATTTTTTTTTGTGCAAAACTCCTAAAATGCTCATTCAAAAGTATTCATACCCTTACAATGAAAATTAAATTAATAACTAGTTGAGGCACCTTTAGCAATAATAACCTCTTTTAAATGATTAGGATATTTGTCAATGAGCTTTTGGCATGATTCTTTAGTGATTTTACCATTCTTCAATGCAAAATTGTTCTAGTTCATTCAAATTCCAAGGACTTTTCTTGTGCACAGACTTCTTCAGCTCATACCAAAGATTCTCAATTGGCTTGAGATAGGGACTTTGACTAGGCCATTCCAGAACCTTGATTTTATTCTTCTTTAACCATTCTGGAGTAAATTTTGATGTTGTGCTGGAATGTCCAGATGCACTTTAAACCAAGTATTGTAGAGGAGGGTTTCAGATGATTGGCCAATATCTTTTGGTATGCTATGGAATCCATTTTACCATGTATTGGAACTAAATTTCCTGTGCCATTAGAGGAAAAACAGCCCCATAGAAGGGTATTACCACCTCCATGTTTGACAGTAGGTATGGTGTTCTTTTCTTTTCACGCCTCACCAGACTTTCTCCAAACGTAACAACTATTTTTTTTTCTTTATTAAACAATAAAATTACCCAATACAACATGTGAAGGAAGTGTGTACAAAGTGACAGATGTCCACCATACAAAACAAAAACAAGTTCCTTCCTTAAGACAACTTACAAAAATGAACAGTATTTAAAACAAATGCATGGGCTGCCTTACTTAAATCAAATTAAAAAGTTTTAATATGGGTAAAGTTTTTATTACTTTTTATTTTTTATGCCCACTACAGTGGTTATATATATTTTTTATTTCCAGATTAAATATAATAAAGTTAGGTTTTTTCCCTGAAAATTTCATTTTGTGAATATGACATTTACCTAAAATGATCAAAAGGTTCATTAAACATAACAACTATTAGCATGACCAAATAGCTTGATTTTTGTTTCATCACTCCACAAAACCTTTGACCACAACCCTCATTCAAATATCCATCATTCAAATGCTGTTTTGCAAACTTTAAGTGATTGTCCTTGTGACATTTTTCTAAGAGTGGCTTTTTCCTTGGCCTGCGACCATTGAGACCTTCACCATGCAATACTCGACCTATGGTTGAAATGGAAACCCTAGTCCCACTTGCAGCCAATTCACTTTCAATATCTTTGGCAGTCAATCTCGGATTGTTATTAAGCTTCCTCACAATTCTTCTACTTGTTCTTGCTGAAAGAACCTTCTTTCTTCCAGACCGAGGGAGCGGTGTGACAGTACCATGAGTCTTGTACTTCTTGATAATAGAAACAACACTTGAAATTGGGATACTCAAATGCTTGGAAAGCTTCCTGTATCCTTCTTCAGTTGTATGACAAAAAATCATTTCTGCCTAAGGTCTTCAGATAGCTCTTTACTTTTTCCCATATTGACTTATTGGTAATGACAGCAATCATGCTATGTCCAACCATTTTATACTCTTTAAGAATGTTCTGGATTATCATATTGAAATTTCTAGCACCTCGTAGACAATACTATGATCAGAGGGTATGAATAGTTTTGAATTTGTATTTTTTGAGTTTTGCAAAGAAATTGCTGAAATAAATAATTGTAGACATTTATTTCTTGTAAATTTTTTCCTCACCCACAAAAGCAAAACTTTTGCTACAAAAGATTGTTCCTAAAATTCTTTGTTTTCGAGAAATTTCTAGAAATTATACATTTCTATTAGGGTATGTAAACTTTTGACTACAACTGTATGTAGAGAACTGTGAAGATGATTCAGAGGACAAGATAGTCATATTAAACATCACTGCATGCTTGCAAGCTTTAAAGTATGTATGATCTTTTATAAATGAGAAGTGATGAGAACATACAAAAGCCACTGCTTAGTTTTAAAGCAGTGGTGACTGAAATGTTATAATTCATTTCCTATTCCCAGCAACATTAGCATGGCCCCCTTGTTTTGTGTTGAAGATTTTTGTGTTGTAGTTCAAATGCACTCAGGTGGTTTAGCTGCAATTCAACAGAAGAGGTACCAGGATGATGTCATTTTTTCTGTAGCAATGTATTTAAAATAAATACAGTGAATAACAGTGAATAATATTGTCTGGGTGTTACACACATAGGTGTATGATTCAGTCTATAACAAAATGTTTATTTGTATAAAACCAGACCGATAAGTTCTGTAATTACTTTTTAAAAATCAGTCAGAAGCGCCAGTGAGAAGAGATTAGGGAGTTTAGAATACAAAACAAAATTATAAAATAATGGTGCCCCTAGTGATTATGTTTTACCTGAAAAATGACATATTTGTATGTATTTTAATTGAATACATTTGAATGTAATCTTTAATGGCATGGACTGGACAGGCCTGCAAACATTTTCCAGGTGCAACATTTGTTTAAGAAGTAATCTGCAGAGGCAATACGCTGCCTACACAGTCTGATAAACACATGCACTCTCCCTGCCACGTGCACTGCAGATGATTGGGATAAACGGAAGAAACGCGCTTTGAAGAAACGCGTTTGCACCCAAAGAAGTAGACGAGAGTTGAAAACACAAAAGCAACCACCGCTGTATGTTCATCCGGGCTGTTAACTGTTGTCAGCAGTGCTTTGACCGTACATCACAGTCTCTTTAAAATATATACCCCCCACCCCCCTTTTTTATAATAAAAGTAATTTTAAATCATAATCATTAGCATTGTAATCTTATGGTCTGCTTGAATGCCTCCATCCTTACATATAAAATATTAAATGATTATTATTATTATTATTATTATTATTATTATTATTATTATCATTATTATCATTATTATTATTATTATTATTATTATTATTATTATGATTATGACCTTCCAGATCCAGGTATTCTATATCCCAGCAACCACTTAGCATGACCTTACTGTCAAAGTCAAGGCTTCGTGCATCAGCATCGCTCCTCCTTGCAGGACGGGTTTCTCTAGTAAATCAGTCCATAGGCTGCACCAATCACCTCGGCGGGGGCAACATCAAGCATGCATATGCATTTGTTATCTTGCCTCTTCAAAAAGATGAAGGGACATGGTATTTACATGCAGCCTGCGATTGGGTAGACCTTGGAGGCTGGGTTTTTGAGTCATGGATCAGCTGATTAGTGTGTGTGCGTGTATGTGTTTTGACAAACCAGTGTGGCTCTGTTTGTCTTGGTGTAATTACAATATATTGCAATAGGGGGCAGCAAATTCCATTTGTTTCAGCGGTGCTTGTTTACTTGTACAGAGATAGCATCTGGATATTACATGTTGTGGAATCAGTGCCCATTTATTCTGCATTTCGGTTTGGTTCAAACAGCATTTCCTACTGTATATGCAATATCTGCTTTCCTGCTAAATAATATAATACATTTTGTTTTACATCACAATTTATTGTTTTTATATTTTGATCAGCAAAATTACAAAATATTAACATTTAGGACCGTGACCTGAGTTATATAGTGATTTTGTAAAATGTGTTTCAATATTTATATGAATTAGAAAATTGCAGTTACAATCATACATTTGAGAAATGCAGTAAATCGCCTTAACACCCTAAGATAACAAGCCACATATTTGTCATTTAGCATTAAACGTGCCTATATCGTACCAAGATAAATGAAAATGAAAATCCTTCTTTATATTGTATGTTACTATTTGTCAGCTCTTACTATATATATATATATATATATATATATATATATATATATATATATATATATATATATATATATATATATATATATATTTGCTATATATATATGGAGCGGCGCTCAATTGGCCGAGCGTCGTCCGGGGGGAGGGAGGGTTAGGTCGGCCAGGGTGTCCTCAGATCACCGCGCACCAGCGACCCCTGTAGTCTGGCCGGACGCCTGCGGGCTTGCCTGTAAGCTCCCCAGAGCTCCGTTGTCCTCCGACGCTGTAGCTCTGAGGCGGCTGCACGGTGAGTCTGCACAGTGTAAAGAAGCGGGCGGCTGACGGCACACGCTTCGGAGGACAGCGTGTGTTCATCTTCGCCCCTCCCAAGTCAGCGCAGGGGTGGTAGCGGTGAGCTGAGCCTAAAAATAATCGGGCATTTCAAATTGGGGAGAAAGTAATAAAAAATAATTGGCAACGACTAAATTAAAACAAAACAAAGCAAAAAAAAAAAAAAGTGATCAGTGCCTGCACTAAAGCGTGTCTCCAAAATATCAGAAGACAGGTTAAGTAAATGATTTGCTTTACTATTTCAAAAAGTTAGACACACTCGGTTTTTAATATTGCGCTTCTTTTTTTAATTTGTACTGTATTATTCAGGTTTTGGTGACATACCCCACATTTCGGCTGTGCACAGGGTCTTGTGAATGATTTTTTATTTGGGTCTTATAAAATAGCTCTTCTCCTCCTCACTCAAACTCGTTATGGAGAGGCACCGGCAATGTTTATTTTGTCCAGAAAGGTGAGGCCTTTTATATGTGTTTTTTTCCCCAAAAATTTAATTAAACAACAATGTATTTAAACTACATTTCACATTGTGTTCTATTGCATGCCACCTGACATACGTTAGGTAAAACCGTTCGAACGAGAACGAAAACAATGTAACAAGGTTTCATTTTAATATAACATTTATCACTGAACTTATTTCATATAGATCTCAATTTCACGTCATCAGTATGCATTTGTATTTTAATTTGCACCTATTTTATTTGTATTTTAATTTGAAAAACAAAAAAGGAAATAAACCTAGCATCATATAATAATCTAGAATATAATCCAGGAACATACAGAAAAAATAAAAATAATATTTTTGCCTTCATTCATTAATTTCAGAACAACCGATGGAAACTGATGGAAACTTTGAAGGGCTGTGGAATTCATTGAGTCAGTACCTTCGAAAAGTAAATACATGAATACATATAATAATAATAATAATAATAATAATAATAATAATAATAATAATAATAATAATAATATACAATTGAATCCCACTGATTAATATGGTGTTGAATGGTATCAAGTTATTTAAGGGAGCATTCAGGACATATTTTCACCTTTAATATAGTTCCCTTTAGATTTCGTCTGAAATTAAGCACCCACATTAACATTCCGCTATCATGACCTTTGTTTTAAGCAAATGGAATACTCTATAGGTAATGGACTAATTAAGGGCCTGCAATAACCCATTAGTACTTCAAGCATGAATGAAGCTAAAATCAGTGCTAATTAAGAAGACTTGAATGAATTGTTGTTTTTCATAAGAGGTGGACAGCAGCTCTATATTCTTGAGCACCTTTTTGAGTCAGGCATAAACCACTCCATTCTTTTACAAAAATGTATTTTGTTTCCTGAACTCAGGAACGGGAAGCTGTCAGTTCCATTAACAGCAGAAGTAACCGCTGCTGAAATAGTTCCTGTAAGGTCCCTCAAGTAAACTCTCGTCCAGTTTGCAGAACCAGCTGATACCACAGAAAATAATTAACAATTTGCGTCTGACAAAATACCTCAACACAGGTGGGCCCGGTCCTTGCATGTGTATTAATTAGCCTCTGGTGTGTGTATGTATATGTTTACTTGCATAGTAAATATAACATTGAGAAAGTCAGAGCACTTCAGGGTGATCCCAAGTGTGACTGATGTGCAGTGAAGCATTCCTCTCTTATCAGTGGGCATGATTAAGCCCCTTCTATTCACAACCAGTCTCCTTATAAAAGTATCAGATTCTTTCAATTTGGAAGTATTGAGGCACAGAATGGTTTTAAAACATTTGTGACCTCACAAACCCTCTCAAGCTCTATGATGTTCCCTGTAAAGTGATGTTGTATACAAAGCACTGAGAATGTTAACAAAGGGGGAAACATGAGAATGTCTGACTGGCTTTCTTGATGTAGAAGTAGGCTTTCATAGGGCATTCATACCCCCCTGCTGCTGCAGGTATTAGCTGGAGAATGACTGTTTAGTTCACAGTGAAGCTTCAAGGTGGGAGAAAGCTAATGTAAAGCATTTTTAGAAACTATATGAAGTAAGCAAACCTTCAGGCTCGCGTCTCCCTCAGGGTACAGATTATAAAGTGCATGTGGTAATTTTATATTGGTTAGAAAGGGGTAGCCCCTCCCTGGGAGAGCTATTTGTGAACATGTAGAGAGAATTGGTGTTTAGATACCCAATTAAAGATAATTAACTAATTAACGTGTGTATTGGTTTAACTCAGTTAGCACGTAGTTTCAAACTTCTCCCAAACGAGTTCAAGATCACAAGGAAACAAACTGCACAATAAAACACACAGCAACATTAACAAACTGCACAATAAAACACACAGCAACGTTAACAAACTGCACAATAAAACACACAACAACGTTAACAAACTGCACAATAAAACACACAGCAACGTTAACAAACTGCACAATAAAACACACAGCAACGTTAACAAACTGCACAATAAAACACACAGCAACGTTAACAAACTGCACAATAAAACACACAGCAACGTTAACAAACTGCACAATAAAACACACAGCAACGTTAACAAACTGCACAATAAAACACACAGCAACGTTAACAAACTGCACAATAAAACACACAGCAACGTTAACAAACTGCACAATAAAACACACAGCAACGTTAACAAACTGCACAATAAAACACAGCAACGTTAACAAACTGCACAATAAAACACACAGCAATGTTAACAAACTGCACAATAAAACACACAGCAACGTTAACAAACTGCACAATAAAACACACAGCAACGTTAACAAACTGCACAATAAAACACACAGCAACGTTAACAAACTGCACAATAAAACACAGCAGCGCTCCATTTTGTTTATACATTTTATTAACGTTTCTAAATAATACACAGTACAATAATAGAAAAGAAAGTTAATATCAAAATAGTATAAATCAGCACATTAAATCTCAGCAAGTAAGCAATAATAGGTAATATCTCAGCTTCAGTGTAGGTATCAATCACATGTGAAAGGTAGCCTATATTAACTGTCTATAGTTTGTTTTTCTATAAGAACTAATAATACTCTTAAATCAGCATATATAATGATATGAATATGCACGCAGGATAACTGTTTGAATAAACATGAGTCAGTAAATAGAAGATTATAAATTCAGGGAATTCTAATTGATGGGACATTACGAAATCGTAATCAATTCTTTATAAATCTGTTGTTAAAATTATATATCCTTTAATTAGAACCACGGCACAAAAATAACATATTTCAACACCCATTCACCTGTTCTTAAAGAAATCCAGCAATTCAATAGCTCACTATTTTATTCTCTTTGTTTAGTGAGTCAGTTACTCTCATCAAATGTTAAACTTGCTCCTTTTGTTAGAAAATAAAGAATGACACATCTCTTTTACATTTCACAGCATCAACCCTTCTGTGAATATATATTCATTTAATTCCCCAAGTGTAGTTTCTTGATACAGTGTGTGCCGACTCGATAGGGCGGTGGCCCTTTCATGCTTTATATTCCCCCAGTGAAATTGACCACTTCCAGGTAGGTCAGTTCAGAGCCTTTGTTAATTCTTTAATAATCCACTTTCCTTTTCTTCAATGGTGATCCCAGTTATGGAGCTCTTTTAAAAGTCCTTTAACAAGATGTTAGCTTTATTAATTATTGGATATATTTCTGGATGTTGCTTGGAGCCGGCAGTTCAGGTTGGTAAAGCTGCTCTCCATTTTGCTGATGTTAGTTATATGGGTGTTTGCTGGATGTTGCTTGGTGCTGGCAGTTCAAGTTGTTATTCACTGCTCTCCACTTTGCTTATTAATAATGGGGTGTTTTATTGTGGGTTTGTTGTTTGGCGCTGTTGGTTAAAGTTGTTACTGCAAGCTCCCCGGATGGCTTGTGTTGACGTCAGACCAGGAAGGGGCAGACTCAGTACTACAGGGTATGAAGCGCTGATGCACTGACTTAATAATAAATAAACAGTTTAAACACAACACAATCACTCTGCAAAAGAAAATGGCACAAAAGCCAGTAAACATTGCAGTCTGAACAAAAGGCTAAAATTCAAATAGTAAACCAATCTCTTTACTTTCCTGTAAGATATTTCCTCAGGATGGTCCCCCAGACGAACTCTGCCATTCACACCCCATGGAGAGTTTATTATGCAAAACCTCCTGCTGTTTCATAAATCTCTTCCTACCCATAATCACAAAATAATTGTAATAACTCAGTAGATGGTAATTAATATATATATATATATATATATATATATATATATATATATATATATATATATATATATATATATATTAAGAGCAGATAACAGTGTTGATAGTTACATCAGGGTTAGATATTAGTGCAGGTGAAATACGAAATACTACAGATCGTGTTAAGTACAGGATCAAATACAGTAAATAGGGAGCAGATTTATTTATTTCTTAGCAGACGCCCTCATGCCCAGATAAGTGCAAGTTAAAGTGCATTAAAGGCAGAGTGCTATATTGACCAGAAGGGGAGAGTTGAGTTTTACAGGTTTTGTCTGAAGAGTTGTGTCTTGAGGAGGCGCCGGAAGGTGGTCAGGAACTGGGGAGTCCTGACATCCGTAGGAAGGTCGTTCCACCAATGCGGGGCAAGGGTGGAGAAGGAGCGGGCTCAGGAGGCAGGGGAGCGTAGAGGAGGTACGGCCAGTCTTCTAGTGCAGTCGAAGCGGAGAGGTCGGGTGGGGATGTAGGGAGAGGTGAGGGTCTGGAGGTAGCTGGGTGCAGTCTGGTCAGGTTATGGATATAGACTCACAGGGTGATATGTATATATATATACAGTACTGTGCAAAAGTTTTAGGCAGCTGTGAAAAAATGCTGTAAAAAGTAAGAATGCTTTCAAAAATAGACATGTTAATAGATTATATTTATCAATTAACTAAATGCAAAGTGAGTGAACAGAAGAAAAATCTAAATCAAATCCATATTTGGTGTGACCACCCTTTGCCTTCAAAACAGCATCAAGCATCAATTCTTCTAGGTACACTTGCACACAGTTTTTGAAGGAACTCGGCAGGTAGGTTGGCCCAAACATCTTGGAGAACTAACCACAGTTCTTCTGTGGATTTAGGCAGCCTCAGTTGCTTCTCTCTCTTCATGTAATCCCAGACAGACTCGATGATGTTGAGATCAGGGCTCTGTGGGGACCATACCATCACTTCCAGGACTCCTTGTTCTTCTTTACGCTGAAGATAGTTCTTAATGACTTTCGCTGTATGTTTGGGGTTGTTGTCATGCTGCAGAATAAATTTGGGGCCAATCAGATGCCTCCCTGATGGTATTGCATGATGGATAAGTATCTGCCTGTACTTCTTAGCATTGAGGAGACCATTAATTCTGACCAAATCCCCAACTCCATTTGCAGAAATGCAGCCCCAAACTTGCAAGGAACCTCCACCATGCTTCACTGTTGCCTGCAGACACTCATTCATGTACGCTCTCCAGCCCTTCGTCGAACAAACTGCCTTCTGCTACAGCCAAATATTTCACATTTTGACTCATCAGTCCAGAGCACCTGCTGCCATTTTTCTGCACCCCAGTTCCTGTGTTTTCGTGCATAGTTGAGTTGCTTGGCCTTGTTTCCACGTCGGAGGTATGGCTTTTGGCCGCAAGTCTTCCATGAAGGCCACTTCTGACCAGACTTCTCCGGACAGTAGATGGGTGTACCAGGGTCCCACTGTTTTCTGAGTTCTGAGCTGATGGCACTGCTGGACATCTTCCGATTGCGAAGGGAAGTAAGCATGATGTGTCTTTCATCTGCTGCAGTAAGTTTCCTTGGCCGACCACTGCGCTCACGGTCCTCAACGTTGCCCGTTTCTTTGTGCTTCTTCAAAAGTGCTTGGACAGCACATCTGGAAACCCCTGTCTGCCTTGAAATTTCTGCCTGGGAGAGACTTTGCTGATGCAGTATAACTACCTTGTGCCTTGTTGCTGTGCTCAGTCTTGCCATGGTGTATGACTTTTGACAGTAAACTGTCTTCAGCAACCTCACCTTGTTAGCTGAGTTTGGCTGTTCCTCACCCAGTTTTATTCCTCCTACACAGCTGTTTCTGTTTCAGTTAATGATTGTGTTTCAACCTACATATTGAATTGATGATCATTAGCACCTGTTTGGTATAATTGTTTAATCATACACCTGACTATATGCCTACAAAATCCCTGACTTTGTGCAAGTGTACCTAGAAGAATTGATGCTGTTTTGAAGGCAAAGGGTGGTCACACCAAATATGGATTTGATTTAGATTTTTCTTCTGTTCACTCACTTTGCATTTAGTTAATTGATAAATATAATCTATTAACATGTCTATTTTTGAAAGCATTCTTACTTTACAGCATTTTTCACACCTGCCTAAAACTTTTGCATATATATATATATATATATATATATATATATATATATATATATATATATATATATATATATATATATATATATATATATACCAATAATGCTTGTCCTGGTCCTAAAAGTTTGTTCCCAGAATTGCATCCAGATAGCTCAGGATTCCAGTAAAGAATACCTTCTATTTCCTGGGCTAAATGATGATAAACTTAATTCCCTCAATATATACTCTTAACTGCTACATCTAAGCTGAAGTGTCTCTTGTGTAGGTTGGAGACTAATACTGAGCACTGTGTGGTCTCACCAGGGCACTCTAAAGCCTCATACCTTGATTCATACTACACTTTCTTCTGAAATTAGCCATACTTTCCCATATTGGAATTTGCCTAGGGCTTCTGGATTAACCAACTCTGCAGATACAAGGTTCAATATAATGACAGTTTCTACACTGGAATCTCAACTTAGCCAATGTTTGAAAAGGGGGTATTCACATGTGCTTTGTCCTTGCTTCATAGATTCTGTGTGATCTCAATGTCCTGATGGTGCACGCATGTACTGTGACGCTATTGTCTGTCTGTCTGTCAGTGCTGGATCTATGTCAACAGTATCGCCAGCCTGCACCTCAAAACTGATACAAAGCGAGGCTGTTTGGTCAAGCTACTTACTAGGTCAACTATCACAAAAAAGTAAAACTGCACAGACCAATGCAGTATTGGAAAGGTGGCAAACATACATACAGTACAATACCTTCATTTTGGTCTGTTGACATTTAACTGAATGTTAAACTGAAATCATTGCAACTGAAATTATTTTAAATGATAAACCAAGGGGTCATTATAGTATGAATAATACAACTGTGTAATATAATATACACGCCCTTTTAGTGAATATGTTATACATGAGGAGCATGAATATGATTGCGTCAGTTTCCATTTTTACACAGCAGAACAGCCTAAAAAAAACAATGCCAAACTGAATGCTGTCAGAAAGTGGGTTCTGTTTATTGTGTCCACTGTACACGTATTTTTATTTTCTATGAAACAAAATATTTTGGCTTGCCTTTTTAATCCGTTTGGTCCTGAAGTAGCGTATTGCCAGCTAAACAAAAGGAAACTTGAACCAATGTAGCAGCTCCCTAGACGGCTCTGGCTCTTACTTTTATAAAGACACTTTGGATGATCCAGCCTGTGAAAAATGTGTCCATGGAACTAGAACTGAAATGCAGCTCCTGTTCATGTTAAATACATATCTGCAGCAGGCAGCTAGAGCAGCTCCTAAACTGAGGTGAAACTAACTTCAAATAAATAAATCAGATATAAAATAAAACACAGTATTTGAGAACATTAAATAAGAACCAGTTGGTGGGATTGCAAAGATCTTAAAAAAGTAAGAGGACAGTAGAAAAAAAAACACTGGTACAGTACTTGTCTTTCTGTGGTGACATGTGTGGGATCAGTGGGCAAACAAGCACATCTTCTGTTCTGAAAGAGCAGGCCTATGATTGAATTCCATTGTTATGTCAAAGAGCACATATGGCAAAAAAAAAAAAACTAGACCATTTGGAAAAAAAGGTACAGGTAGAAAATGAATAGTTCGCACTCCATTCAGGTCTTATCCTTGGCACCCGACAGACACTACACCTATTTATGTGCTTTGCCATTCCTCAGGGCCACCATTTCAATTAATATCGTTGAAAGGGATGTGCAAAACAAAAGTGAGAAAGCGCATTAGCTGAAGCAGGTGAAGGAGATGTGCTGTTCTTGTGTTTCACAGGTGAACAGGGACATTACTGAAACCTTTGAAAAGCTGAAATTAAGAAATGATTAAAGGTTCTACAAAAAAAAAAGAAATGTCAAAGTTATCCTTGAAAAAGGAGGCAGATTTTTACCATCATGGCCAAACCCTTAAATGACAAGGTCAGCTGTATATACCAGTATGTATGGCTATACTATTAGGAACCCTCATTAAAGCAACATAATGGGACACTTTCTCTCCTTTAATGTTTCTCAATAATTGTATTAATATCGAACATCCCAAAAGAAAGGTGAAATCAGAAAGGTCAGTGACAAGAGGAGGTGATGTTGTTCACCAAGGTCTCTCTGCCAGTGACAGTGTGGGCATTCCGCAAATCCATTTGATGGGCATTCCATTGTCAAGTGTAGGAGGGCACATTGTTTAAAATCATATTCAGAATTTGGGCCACTGCGAGTTCCCTCTGAATCATGGTTCAAGCACAATATTCCATGCACAAGGAATATATCGTATTGCAGTTGAGAGTTTTGAATCTGAAAACAAATGTACAAGGTTTACATGCAAAACTCAATCGTGTTCAATACTTCTGAACCTATGCAATTGACTGCGATTAAACCCCTAACCCAATTTTTAAGGGTGTTTGGCTTTTGTAAAAAATGTATGTTAGGAGAAGTTAAATTACTGTTTTTTTGGGGGTTTTTTTTGTGTGTATTCAAACGGTAGATCCTGGAAGTAACCACCACAATTCTGGCTTTGATTTATCTGTCCCCAAGTTTAATTTGACTAATTTCAGCAAGGTCTTGTCTTAATGATACAGTATACATTCAAATTACTCTAGCATTACTATAGCACCGTTTAACAATGGTTTGTCACTACCCATGAAAAAACACAGATTTTCTATTTTAATGGCTTAAACTTGGCATGTTAGCAATGAACCTGTAGGGATAAGTCTAACTGACAGGGTAACAGAGAGCAGATGAAAAGACAGACGCACTGGCCAACTAGGTACAAGATCAGAGCTAATGGGTTGATGTGCCATCAAGAATCACAAGACTCTCCGTTCTTGTGTCACAAAGATCCATATACCATCAATAAACTCACTGCTCAGTGCCAAAAATATGGTCCATTGAAGTCTCAGCCAGGTTGTTAGCAACTGAACAATCTTTAACACATTTCACCATTCTTGTTTTCCACAAACAATGGGTCATATGATAAAGCCAGAGAATGAAAAATGATTTATGGGTAGGTATCAGAAACTTTGAGCCAGGCATTTGATTGAACCATGTTCTCAACATTTTGACTGCCGTGCAATTACAGCACATGTGTTCCTGCTGTGCCACAGGAAAAATGGCACATTACATTGTTCTATTAAAATCTGTGTTAAAGCGTTTTACAGATAGACAACAACCACATACATTGAGACAGGAAATCATAAATCTGTAACATCAGGGGAGTTTCTGACTATATGTGTTGTTCATTTCTCAAATCCTGATCGCTTACACATATGCATGTAACAGTGGAGGCTCCTCCGAGAAGGCAAGGGAGGCAGTGCCTCCCCAAGATTTCAAAGTAGGCAAAAGTATTTGGGCAGTTAAAAAAATGAGAAAAACCACAAAGAAAGTGATTTCTATAATGTCCATTTGTTCTATTGAAAGATATAAATTAAGTAGAAATTTAGCTTTATAATAAAACAACAAAATATTACATAACATGCAAAAACTAATTTGGGCACCCTTACATTAGTATTTTGTGTGCCCACCCGTTGCTTCCTTTACAGATTGCAGTTTTTTTTTTGTCCATTGGACTACTCAAATGACCTACCCACACTCATCCGCATACACAGGAGAAAAGGTTTGTGTCGTGTGAGAAGTTGTAAGGGGGGCTTGATTAGGGTGGCAATTAATAATTTAACATCAGTATAGTGGGCTCTGTGGTGCTAAACTTTCAAAACAGTTTAGCACCATTTTTCAAAACGATTTGCACCCGTCAAGGATGCTGGGTTCAGGGTCAAAGGTTTCAGTGGTCATCTTACACATATGAATGTGCATCAGGGCAGAAAGGTGTGAGGCTGACATTTTTAAAATGTTGACATGGGGAAACCTATGCTCACAAGCAGCGCTGCTTAATGGTAGCATCAGGGACAACAAAAAGTTTATGAATGTTTCAGTAGGAGTCCGGATTGCTGGTTATTACAATTTTTAACAAATCATCACGCATTTTCTGTTTATTTCAATAGCCAGCACCAAATTCCAGCCCTGGGGATTCAAAAGCAAAAAACAAAACACTTCTTCACTTTATTAATGTTGTTGACCACGTTCGCTTGACGGCACAATGGCATTTAGGCTTTCAAACATCAACACCTCCTCTCATCCGCGCTCAGTTTGGGAAACTTCAAAATAAAATAAATGCACAGTACAGTACTAGCAATGGCAGACGACGTGGTTGCGAGTGAGTGTGCTTGTGAGTGAATTGTTGAATAAAGGAAATTTCATCGTTCAGTTTCACATTCAATTTTCTGCAATAGATTTTAAAATGTAACCAGAAAAAAATTAATCCATCACTATAATTACTTTGTTGTTCATTTATTTAAGTTCAGCAAATTGAGTGTGTAAGACGTGCTTGATTTGTGTCTGCCTTTCTCCCTCCATAACAACTTTGTTTAGAAAATATTGTATGCAAAGTATGTTCGCGACGTGGTCTTGAAATTGAAATGCTATATCAATGTTGTTTACAGTGCCCTTTTAAACATACGCTGGCAGTGTGTAACAGTTAAGGATGATGGGCTACTGTTTTCTTTTCTCTGTTGGCTATTGGAAAACATGCATTTAACAGCCAAAATGTAAAAGGATGAACAAAAATATTTGTGCTTTGTTAAAGGGCTTCGTTATTTATTTATGTATTACAAAAGGGCTGCATTTTTTAATTATCTGTAGTAGCTTCAATAATTATTTTATAACGTTGCTTACAAAATAACCAAACTATAAAACACTATCATTTTATGAGTCAAATGGCAATACAGATTTATCTGTGATGTGGGTGACTTGTGGCATGTTGACTTGGTAATTAGGGATACAATTTAGATGAAGTGCCTTTTAGAAGATGAATCGCTTCTCAGAACAGTCTCATTTAAAAGTTGCAACACAAACTTTACTACCAAAAGAAACCAATGAAATCATACTGGTGCCAGAGAGAACTTTGAAGATATCAATACATTGAATCCGTGCGCTCCTGGCTGCCCGTGATGGCTCTATACCCCTTTGTGTAACCAGTTGTTGAGGTAGTTCGTAGTCCGTGTATCTTTGCACACAATCTGACGGGGATTTTGTAACATTCATAAATGCTTTCAAATAAACAAATCACACACGGACACAAAATAAACTGGTCAAAACCCAACAAGTGTAAATGGACACCAAACATTATTTTGAATGCTTTGGTTTCTGTTAGGCAGAGTTACCTAGTAATACAAATATTGTCAGTGAAGCTGGAGGGAGGCACTCATGCATCTAGCAGTTTCAATATGGAAAATACTGCTCAGTCCTTAACCCTTTGCTGCCCATTGTCCAATATATTTGACTGAGAAAATACACATTAAAATAGGTATGGGAACATACCCAGGGCAGTAAAAGGTTAAGAACAGAAATGTCAGCAAGACGCCTCAGTGTTGCATGTGTGTGACAAAACCAGTAAGCAACAAATTAAATAAAAAAATCACTTTAATTTACTTTAGAATCTGTACATTTACAGGAACTCCAGACAACAACATGGTACAAAATTATTAATTTGCAGCTCAGTAGAAATAATCAAACAGTTAAAAGTATTGTTGGTTAGCGAATTTACTTGGAACTGGAACAAATAAAAAACAACAAACATTCTTCTTCAAAATTCTTCTTTGAATCAATTCAGAAGAATACAAGGCATGCTAAACAAAAAAAAAAGGAAAAAGGAAACCCATATACAGATTTGCGTTGTTTGTTTTTGCTTCTTTACCAATACATCTTATTCCTTTTCTACTGACTTCCACTGCTCAGAAGTTTAATTTAATTTTTTTAAAAAGAGCACAAAACAAAAAAACTAGATTTAAAAAGGTGGTGATCTTTGGTATTATTAATATGTGGAAATGCTTCACCCCTTAACCCAACATTAATTGTTTCAGTAAATCATGCAAAATGGTGTACCATAAATACAAAAAAAAACAAAACACACACCCACACCACCACCCACAGAATTTCAACAATGCTAGACACAGTTAAAAATCAACATAACATAAGGCCACAAGCCTAAGGAGTGCAATACTTAGCAAAAAGAGGGACTACTACCATTTTGGAACAAGGTCACAATCTTTTTTTTTTTATTACAATTATTTTTTCTATCTGTCTTTTTGTTTGGAGAATCCTAAGTGCCTGCAGCTAACAGCCTTCAGCCTTCATTGAAAGGTAACATTGGCACATGATTTGAATGGAATGAGGAAGAAATTCCAGTAGCAGCACTAAGAATCTCAAGCTCCAGCACAAAGCTAGTAAGAGCAGCTTTAGAGAACAATGAGAACCCAATACTGGAGCAACAGAACCCAGAACCACACACCATAAAACAGGAAGGAAATGTTAAACAAATAAAATGCTACTTACTCTATAACCAAATCATTTAACAGAAGGCTTGGGTCTTCAGGTGTGAAAATCTACTATCCCCTCTGATTAAGAATGTGTTAAAAGGGATTGTTTCTCCTAGATTTGCACCATACGCACATAACGTGGGGTCTGGTTCCCATTTCTGTCATTCCTGACTTGACTGAGTGATCTAGTATTAAATGCACAAGGTGTGTTTAAGGTTCCAGTCCCTTAATAGTTGCAATTATGTGGAGATGCTATGATTTAGTACTCCCTTGTATTTATAAACCTTATATTCCTCCACACACATCTGCAGAATAAAAAAAATGAATAATAAAAACAAGGAGAAATCCTCCAAGGTGCACTGGTAAGAACGGTAAAAATGTTGTGAAACTGGAAATATTTCTATACAGTAGAAACGTGTGGGATGATTTATTAACTGAAAACGTAATCAATTATCCGTAATTGATAGCATAACAGGTCAAGTTAAAATATTTTTCAAAAAATATTGAATGATCAAAAAACAACACACTATGGAGATCCCTTAAATGATATGGGTAGACACACAAATCCTCTCATTTTATTAATCCAATGAAGGTTGACCTGCCAGTTAATGCTTTTTTTCTTTCTCTCTGTTTAAAACTCCAGACTCATAGCATACTGGGTATGTTAGAATATGCTAGCCCATAAGTCATGCTTACTTGCAGATTTATATGCCAGAGAAGCTCAGTATAAATACTTTTTTTTATTTTTATTTTTTTGGTAGCTGCAGGCTTGCTATTGCAGTAGGTATGTCATTTGGAATAGCAACCCTTCATTATCATCTGACAGAATATATTAGACATAAATATATGTATCTATATAAACCTGTCAGGTGTGACGGCAACAGATTGAACAGTGGTATACTTAACTATTGAGGTTTTATAAGTTAATCTTACTACTTACAGCTGTGCAAAAAAAAAGACATTACTGTACACTGCACTGTGCCCCGAACAGGTAAATTCTGTTTTTCAACATTCGTTTTCTTCCTGAATACACTTCCTTTAACAATTGAACATTTTTTTTAATAGATTTAATAAATATGAACATTGTTCCATGGAGCACTTAAATCAACATGTGTGCTAATATATTCTTGGATGGACAATTTATAGAATACCAGCATAAACCAGGGAAAGAATCAGGCTTGTTAACACAGGGATGCACGATTTTGATTATACCTTACTGTTTAAAAACAGCAGCAAATGGTTCATTATTTGTCTATGGGCAGCTGTTTATGGTCGCAGCACTTCAAAACTGGGAAATGTTTCAATAAGATATTAAAAGATATTAAGAGTTTTCCTCCATCTTTAAAACTAACCCTACTCCTTCACCCAGTTAGCTTAAGACAACCCGATTAAAATCCTATAATGCAGAGGGTCCCTGGACTGTGGTTTGAGAACCACTTCACTAGTGCATGGCCCCTTCCCTTATAAAAGTTCACTGGCAACAATTTACACTCTACCCATGAGCATACGATGCATTTATCATAGTTTACCATGTTTTACCACACCTCTGTACTTCACAATGCTTACCTATGCTTTATGATAATACTTTTATAAGGGATATCAAAATGTGGCGTGGCACGCCACTTGCCACATGTGCTTTGCTCCTTGATGCTCAAAAAACAAAATCGTACTCAGTGGTCGTTCATGAATCAGCAGACTTGCCATGCTGCTTTTAAATTCTAGATGTGGATAGATGAAATAATATGCAATTAGCCACGATTAATACTTCATAACATGAATACTAAAATATTTCAAACAAGTGGCGGGTTTGTCACAGTAAATAGACGTCAGGTGCTTTGATTGTTCAATCTAAATCACGTGTTTATTCCTTTACCTAAACCAAGGAAATGATTTAATAAACTAACATTAAAATTACACTCAAATACTAGAATTAAAGTATAAAAACAACAGGGATAAATACATTCTACTACTTTATTCTGTGCTGTAAATAACATCCCAGCGAGTGAACAAATAATATGCAACATTAAAACAATGCTTACAAAATGTTTACATAATTACTGTTGTTGCTAGGTCTACAAAGATCTGTGTAGAACGGCTTAGATTAAAAAAACTGCTCATGTTTAAATGACAGGCAAATTCAGATCTGATTTTATCAGGGTAAATGATTTAATTAGGCAATCAGTTAAAAACAAGTTTCGCAAATAAGGACCCCCTCAGTAGCAACCTCCAAACTTGAGGCGCAATTTCCGTCTTTGTTCTTTTAAGACATGACAGTGTTTGTGCAGCAATAGTGGTGCATTTCTTTAAGTGCTGCATTGCACGGTTTGGAATGTTCTTGTGGATATGGTGATTGATTACAGTATAGATTTATACTTTTTTTTTTTTTTAAAAAGAATGCCAAATAATCCTTCTGTAAAGCTTGAAGTGGTGTGAAGTGAACAGTTTAGCTGTACAGTGATGCAAAGGACGTGTGTGTGTACGGTACTGTACAGTATGCAAAAAAAAAAAAAAAAAAATTGTATGCATGCCAGCCAGGTTTATTGCTAATTTCAAAGCTCTTTTAGATAATACCAGCGCAAAAAACACATGTACTGGAGTAAATATGTATTTTGTTACAAGCTACACTACGTTAGTAAAAAGCAGCTCATTAGAGAACTTGAATACTTATCGAAATGATGTAGAAAGGAAGGCTCTAAGCTTCTACATTGAAAGTTGTGTGTGTGTACATTCTGAAACCTTTTCCTTATAAAAAATACTGTATCATCAATAAAAAGGTTCCCTCTCAGGAAGAACAAAACAAATACACCTGCTTCTTATTGTATTACAAAAAAAAGTCAAAAGTAACCTTCAATGGCAGTTCTCAAACATTTTGTCAAAACTCCATCATAAATTGCTCATGCTCCCCAACACAAGAAGCTTAAAAGTAAAGGACTGGCTGTGCTATTTAATGACCTGGGCTTATTCTGGGACTACCACAGCCACTGTTCAGCAAAGGGAATCTAATGCCAGGAAAGAAAAAACACAACCAAAACCCCTATGGTCACCCTCATTCTAAAAGTGCAGGATTTATTATGAAGCAAAGGAAAAGACTGGACCGTATGCGAGGACCGTCTCTTAAGGATTCAATGGTTTACTTCAGTGATGAAATGCATTGGCTCTACTCCATACATTTTAAAATGTGACACTGCAGCTCCAGACAGATTTGGAGCTTCTCATAACAACGCACCCTTCAGTTTATGGCCATTAACACAGTCACAATGCCCTTTATTGTATTACTTTAACACTGCTTCAACTGGCAGCACTCATGCTTGCATACATCGACGTGAAAAAGTCTCACCTTCAGTCACACACGCTCCAGGCCTCACGGCTTCTTGCTGTACTGTAATATACAGTAGCATTAAACGCCAGCGCTGTTTATGAATCCCCACATAGCTGTGAAAAGTATAATCTTCTTTCCAACAGAAACATACATCTGACTTTTGTTAAATATGGCTCAGTTTCTACTGAAAATAAATAAAACAATAATAATACATAAAAAATCAAGATGTAACATTAAAAACTTTGTTCACATTCCATCAATATATACCTGGTTAAGTTCTGTAGATCCTGTATAAACTGTATCTAAAGCGGCCCTAACAGGTGTCCCGTGATCAATACATGGTATTCTTTTTTGTATTTATTTTTTTTGACGCCGGCAATCGATCTTGAAACAAAAAGGCCCAACATCAGAGACATGTTGTTCACTTGCTTGACGGTCTCCATTAGAAATCAGCATTCAGTTACCTTCACCTCAATATCATTTTTTTCTTTAGGTTTTGTTTTTTCCCACCCTGAAAATCTTATAGGAAGCACTGAAAAAGGTACTCAACCGATATGCTATGACCACAGGTATTATTATTATTTGTTTAGTTTTTTTTTTGTTTTTTTTTTTGTTTTGTTTTTTTTAAAGATCTCCTCCGTCTCCACCTCATCTGCTACCTGGGACCTTTCACTTCCTGCTTTTGAAGTTTCCCGGAATCTCGTTCTTATGCAGCAGTTAGGTACTGATGGTAAAAAAGCCCGAAGAGACTGGTAGAAAACAAGCAGGCAGCGATCCACCAGGTGAGGAAGGAGAGAAGGCCACGGAAGAGCAGTGGAGTGAAAACGTTCCTAAGGCTCCCTAGCGCCATTGTTATTTGTGCCACAGAGACCTTTGTGTTTTCAGGAGCTGCGAGTGGCAGGGAGGCAGCAGGCATCTGATCAGGGTCTATCAGCCCCTCAGGTTCAGAGTAAACACCCCAGGAGTGATCACCTATGAAAACAAGAAAAGACTATGATAAATAAAATAATATTAAGAACAAATTATATTTAAAGCCCCTTTGGTTATATCCAACTTAACCCCCCCCCCCCCATTCATTACATAGGTCTCAAAAGTACAGCTTTAAAATAAATATATTTACACATGCATTTCCATTTAAAAAACATATCTGGAACTACAGTATATTATACGTCTGCTATGTGTTTGTTTCAAAACTGAATGGAATCGGTAGCCGCATGTTAGCTCATGTACAATTGGTTCATCCATCCAGGGAATCTTGCTGTGTGGTCAGTGCTTTCCTGGGTATAATAAAGATGACAGCGCTTTTTAATGCACTGTGCTCATATCGGGCTACAAAACCGGTAACTGACCATCTAGACAGTTGACTCAAAAGTGTGGCATGTGGTATTTTTTAATGGCTTTGTAACTTATTAATGTAATTTTTCTTTCACAAAGAAAATGGTGCAAATTGCTTTGTGGTGTAAAGCCCTTGCCATGTCAGATCTTTACAAAGTGAAGCCCACTTACCTAGCGTTTTTAGCAGCAGTGTTGTGTGAAGCAACATCACCAGAGGCGCCATATACTGAAGGGCTATCACACACAGATAATAAAACACACGAGCAACCTACGGACAACAAACGCACCATCAGACACAACGAAACACCAGTGGAATTGGCAATGGCAGTTAAGAGTAGGCAACACATGCAATCTAAAATGAAAAGAAAAAAAAAAAAAAAACCCACAAATAAAACAAATCTGACACTGCTTTAAGCATAGATCACCCCTGTCTACCATAATCTTGCAAATGTAAGTTTAGATGCTGAATTTACACATTATGTGATGGGGGGGGGGAATTGTTAAGCCTTTAAGCACAGACTAATGATTATTTTGGAGAACAGGCTTCAAATTGCTATCATAAAAAAGGCAGTAAAATAAAAATCCAGGGCTCTATAAAGAGTAACTTTTTAGGATTTCTTTCTGAATTCCATGCTCTTATTTTACTGTACCTCCAGTTTATTAGGAAAGTGCTTGTGCGTGCTGAGCATTCAGTGTTAAATTTATGAGCTGCAACATCAAACAGCTCAGATGTTAACACAGTTACACTTGTACTAAAACATCTCTATTTCACTCAAGTGGATATAGTTGAAAAAATATTTCCATAAATATCTTACCTGTTATCCATTTGCAAACTCAGATTTTCATTTTATAACACTTTGTACTACACGAGGTTAAACATATTTCTCAGGAAACAACTTACTGTTTCACTTCCTAGCTCAAATTCACCTTAGCAGTGTCCTCGGGTTCAAAGCATGTCAATGACCACAGGCAAACAAGTTAACGCGCTACCCCACCAACCATACAATATTTCCTTTCAGCTTTGGTTGTCAAAGTCCCTACCATTTTCTGCAGGTCGACTGTGCTGATTCTCCCAGCCTCCTTCTTCATTTGGTCCACGCACTTCTGGGCCAGGTTCAGGTATGCCTGGAGGTGGCGGCGCATTAAGCCCAGCCTCAGCAAGCACAGCAGGATAATGACCCACAAGCGCAGGGTGTCGAAGGTGGCCTCCGTCATTCTGTGGATCGGTTCACAGGTCAGTGCTGTACTCTTTAGTTACAATGCAAGAAACCAGCTTCAAATTCACTTCCTTTATTTATTTTTTTACTGCCCCTTTAGCTTTTAGGATGTCTTTCATGTCTACGGCTGCCTCAACTAAAGCATATCAATATAAAATATGTATTTAAGTAATTGCAAAAGAACCACGCAGAATGCTTGCAAACCTCAAAGTAAGAACATGTCATTTGAATCAACTTACACTTCAGCAATTCATTAAAAACGACAATTTTGGAAATACAGTCAAAATGCCTTAGTCCGATTTCAGTGTTTCTGATGCTACACCATCTGAAATTCTGAAACAGTGCAGAAATAAACACACACTTGGCAAACTTACAAGGGCACGCTTTCTTTACCCAGCGTTGGATTCATTATGTAGTCCTTGGTTATAGGCTTCACCCACAGCAGTACCATAATTAAAGGAGCCAAAAAGTTGATATGTAGTAAAGTCCTTAAATAGAAAAAAAAAAAACTAAATTAGTTTCTTTCCAATACTCTGATGTTCAGTCATTTACCAGATTTAAAATAACTAACTATTTAAGGGTGTGTAAAACCAAGGCTTTGACAATTTTCATCTCTCTCATTAGCAAAACAACTTTCTTGTAAATCCCTATCCAACATTTTCTGCATGAACACTTTTTGTGCATATTTTGGCAGGTTATTGGTAATAAAGTCAACTTTGCATATGTTTGCCATTTTTGCTCAGTGCCACTGAAGTGATATTTAAAGGGGTTTGACCTCATAGTATATGCATTTTTACAGTATGTATTTGTGACAGGGCAAACCGTGTGCTTTGTGGCTGCCTTTGCACAACTACATGATAACCAGTTGTTTAATTATTTAATTGAGAAAGGGTGGAATGTGGCCAGGTGGTGATCGATTGAAGTCAATTTCCCCTGGCCACACCCTACAAAAGAGAACAAAGTGAATGTTTGTTTGGAGATGGTTCTGTGACATTGTGGTGCCCAACCAGAACAGAGGAAGTAAAAAGTAAGAGAAACAGCACCAGAACAGCTGTAGCTTTGGGGTTATTCTGTGTGTTACAGGGATTGGTGCAACCCTTAGATTTGTTTCTGTGTTTCGTTTGTTTGGTTGGTTATTATTAAAAGTATGCCAAGGCGCTTTAAACTTGCATTTCTGAGTCGGGGTTTGCTATCTGCTGCTGACCAGCCTTGACCGCCTGCCACTACACCACCATATTCCAGATTGTAAGGATTGCGGGAAATAATCCAGCGAGTGACACCAGGGCATGTAAGCCACAAACCACAAGGTGAACAGGTTAGTGAGGCCAGCCAGGACAAAGTAGATAATCTCTTGCAATATGCCGATTCCAGAGTCACGTCTTAAATACCCACAGACAGGTAGGAGTGAAATAGAAACCAATTCTGTCTAAAAATAATCTACTGTTCTGTACAGTCGGATATATCATCAGACCTTATTCTGGACTGCTGTAAATTTCTTTAACAGCTGCTAGATCAGTTTCATGAGCATTCAACTTTTAAAATCAATGATACATTTTTCTAAGGTTGGGAGGAAACACAATGCACTACTGTATTCATCCGTTATATTGAAACTGAAATATTCTGGTTCATTTGCATCTTTCAATTTCAATACAGTGAACACAAGTTATTATAATGACCAATTCAAATGACAGTAGTACTCGTAAACCACAGAGTTTTTCACTGGTCACAGAACTAAACACAAATTGTTTGTTTCATGCAAAAGTACTTTAAACTTGATCTACACCAGTAATAGAATGTGCTTAACAGTACTGTTAGGGTGCAGCAGTTATTATTAAAAAAAAAAAATTTAAAAAAAAGTGTCCCCTTATTTTTGTTCCATGTCCAACTTCCTCATGCAAGTGCTTTACCACAACACTGCTGGTAGGGTCTAATGTGCACCGTGAAATCAACTACTTTGAGTCACTAATTAGATGAACATTAAAGTTCTAAATAAATTTGCACAAAACTATAATGTACTTTATTGGAATCCACTGAAGTTTTAATTGAATCATTTTGTTTGTCCTTTAAATGTTACGACCATTACTACATTGTGTCTTCTTGCTCCACCTCAGTCCCTTTTCTTGCCCATTGCTAATGCCGAGACACTAGAAACGCGGTACCAGTGCTAATGACAAATTTGGATAAAATAACTTTGATAAATCGAGACCGATATGTCCGTTAACAGCGTTTTAGGTATGTCACAGAAAAACTGTCAAGATAGTTCAAACTCTTAGTTTCTCCAAGCCATGTGTATTTAACTTTTTTTTTTTTAAAATTAAGGCATCTTAATTTTGTTAAAACGTTTCAACAGGTAAATTAATCAAGACGCATTTGAGGCCAAATAAATAAAAATAACATCTTTACACAGGATTTAAAACTTATATCCTTTTGTATTTGTGAAATGTGAGTCTCATTCTGCTACACAACCCAGTTAGCACATTGTCAGCATGAAGCAAAACCTGCCTGTTTGACGTACTGAAGTTAGGCAAACCGAACGGTTGAGTTCCACTTACTGTGTTACTTTTTCTGTTGCCAGATTCAGTGCATCCAGGTGCATCTGAGCTAAACGCAAGCCAGGAAATGTTAAGAAAGCACCAATCAGAGAGCACAGCAAAGCCAGGAAGAGTTTGAACGTTAGCTTGGATATAGGGCCCCTACAAAAAATAAAAATAAAAAGGGTATTAAATGGATTGGTTCTGTAATACACTACACTAAAAAAGAATAATTAAATTGCAGGAATAAACTTACTGGGAATCCAGGCCTTGCTTTTCAAGAAACTGCACAGCACTTTCAGAAAAATTTGCAAACCCTTAACAGCACAAAAGAAGAAAAAAAAAAGAAGTTACACTGGATTGACCAGCAATTCTATGATTTCTCCTCTTAGTACTCTGTAAAAGGAACGAAGCATCAGAAATATTATTCACAAACCAAATCCTTGTGTGTTTGTGAACTGCTCAATTTGCTGATTTGCTTCTGTGTTCCATGCAGTCTTGTGAATGTTTCTAATTCTATACCAGGTGAAGTGCTTTGAAATGTCTTGACATGTAAATCAACATATTAATTGCAGCTGCTATTAAAGGAACTCCTTCTAGGGGTTTAGACCTACATTGGGCACTCTGATTGCTTTGTACCGATTTGGACTTCATTGTAATCATCCTATCCTTCGGGTTATTTTTCTACATTGAAATGGATACCACAGATTATTTAGCTTTTTCTAGAAATCATACATTTTCAAATACTATCTGTATTTTGTGACTATTAGACAGGCCTAATCCTGGTACTAAACACAAGGTATAACCATGTGTTCTGCAGTGACATACAGGTATACATATTTAAAACTATACTGTAGACTGTACAAGTTTATTATTGCAAGACAAAAAAAACTGCATTGAGTTTCAAACACATTATCTGTAATATGGTTGAAATGATGCTTACAACTAGAATCAAATACGTGTGCAATTTTTTGTTGCTATGTTTTTCCTTTTCACCCCCAGTATCAGCATTTGGTTTTACACCAGCCTGAGCTTATTCGCCTGCTTTAAACAGATACAAGCCCACCAAGACCATAACGCAATACATTATATTAAACTTTAATCACAAACGTCAAAAGAAAATGATATTGGTTAGTTCAAGCCAAAAGACCTCAATAGATCAGCAGCCTTTTAGGAACAAGTAATTAGGTCCTTGCTTGTGTCACCAGGGCTTTTGCAAACCACCAGCCCTTCATAACATTTAACTAGAGAAGTTCAACCTCCCTCCTGAGAAGTGCACAAATGTTTCAGATGCCGCCTGTAGAGACAGGCGGGGGCCGGCTCAGAGACAAGGGCAGCTGTTATTTTCAAAGAGGCTGGTGAAGTCCCTTTATGTAGGTGACTGTGTATCCTCAACTCCTGCCAGAGATCAGGTGTTTTCTCCACGTCAGACAGCCCTTCCCAACAGCCTCAACACCTGGCAGAATTAACCCCCAGCACAGCACAGCACAGCACAATTCAAGAACTTTGTTCCCATCAGTCTTGGCTTATTATAAAGGCCTGATTATCTTAAAGTGCCGAGATTATTGCACAGCAGCTTTAATAAAACAAGATTGACTGGTTCTGCATCCACAAATTAAAAACTTTACTGAACTCACACACATACAGAATCATACCTGTTTCCAATCCAAACTCCAAATAGTTCTCTGTTATGATTAGGATGGCCATGGCTTTTACAAAGAAGAAAAATGCAAATGTGATGCAGAGGGATCGCTCGCCTCCTTCCTCCCCTTTAAAGTAGTGAGCTGTCAATGAGAAGAGGACCTTCCTGGGAAATAAATATGTTAAGGAAATAATTCGAGGGAAAATACACATACTTGGAACAGCCTGGAATTTACCCTCTGAATACTTAACATTCGGAATGGATATTCAACAGTACCTGTGTGTATACATGGCAACGTGCAACACTTCTGCATGCAGAGTGTACTATTATATAAGTTAACTGAAAGAACTAACTGAAGAGCAGATCTCTACAATACACATCACCATTTCTGACACAACAGATGTTCCCAACAGCTTTAAGTTGTGCAGGAAGACGGATGCAGCTGTATGAGAATCTATAAAAGCGTTTAATGCACAAAGCGAACATCCCTCGGCATTACCATTTCAAATGAAGGAAAGCGGGCTCATTACAAGTCTCTTTACCACTACACTGTCTCAACAAGAACACTGATAGTGGGAGAGAAACCTACCTTTGAAAGAGGCACCAATGAAACATATTTAATATTGGTAATGTCTACTTGAACTGCCACAAGGTTGTTTAGTTTATAGGAAGGCAGAACACGATCCTAAAATACCTTTGAAAAGTAAGGTTTTAGGCTTATCTGACAAGTATAAATGGAGGAGACAAGCTACATGTATCAGAAGCTCAGAGAAAATTCTCTCAAAGAGGTCGATATTAAACTGAAATTGAGAAGGCTGTCCGTGCTACATGCAGCTGAAGCTTCAACACCTAAGCTTGTCAGTTAAAATCAGTTGGGTGTGCCAGGAAACAAAAAAATCTGATCTGCAGAAATAAATTCAGCACACTTAACCTCTTCAATGCAGTGAACTTTTAAACAAGGGATATTTAACATTAAATATATTTAACCCACTACAGTGCAAGCCCTGACTAAACTCTCTCTAGCTTGCTATATAAATCTGAAATACAAGCTATATTTAAAGTAGATATTATATTTACAGTAAATAATCAAAATATATAAAAGCACCCTATAATTAATTTAGTACTGAATCTTCTACATTTGTTAAGAGTATGTGAATAGGTGAACTATCTGGTTACAAAACAGCAACTTGCAGAAAGAAGCATTAATGTATGATTATATTAGAAATATTAAAATGAGAAAGGAGGGACTTCCATTACTCTGTAGTCCCGGGGCTATATGCACTTATAATACTATATCCTGTCATTATAAGTTACACCTTTGAACGCGTACTGGATCTCTTAAAGGATACATTACAAAGGCCAGGACCAGCAGACACCATACTACACTGATGTTCATTTCATTAGAGGGACCCACCAGGCTGTAGTAGAATTCAGTGATAAGGTACACGACCGTAGCTGCAACTGTGAAATCCACCAACCACTGGTACTCAGGAAAGTAGTGCAGAGCTGAAAGAAACAAGCTTCATTGCATATCTGATCTAATGATATCAGTGAATCTTACAGGAGGTTATCTGCATGTATGTATGTATGTAATTTATTATTTAGCAGCAGTCAACAAGTTCTTGGACTAAAAGAAAACAGCTCCATCTTTGTATAATGCTTTTAGAAAGAATCAGACATGTTTCTCCAATAGATCAACCTTATCATAACAGCAACCTTGAAGTAAATTAAGCTTCATATCTCATTTTGAATCTTATGTAACTTCATATAGGCTAATAAACTTAAATCAAAAACATCATGTGAAACAGCTCAGCCCAGCTATCCCTACTACTGCTAATGCAGAAAGCGTCGCTGTACTTTTAGAAGCCATGTACAAAACAATCCATTGTTCCTCCTACCCAGTGTGTCCACTTCAGCAATGGACTTGGTTTCCAGCTGCAGATCTATATCTTTTGGGACGGTCAGCGGTTTGTTTTCTATGTGTCCATTGTACTTCCTGAAAGGAAACCAAATATTTTAAATAACTACAATATTACATTTACTTTAATTCATCCCTCCCCACCCCACCCACCCCACCCCTTCCCTCATTGTGGGAGAAAACAGTAATTTGTTAAGCTCATGAGTCACTTAAAGATACTTTTCATGAATAAAATATTAGTTTGATATTGACTGGCACTATCCAATGTATTGTTATTTTTTCATGACAAATTTAAGAGGCCAAAAAGAGGTAAAGCACAGATGGGCTGCTGGTAGTGTTTCCAGTGGAAGCTCAAAACTCTACATGGAAGTTTGACACTGAAACCCTACAACGGTGTTGTGAGGGTCCCAGTACTGAGCGACTTACAGAGGGCATTATCTAAAGGAGCCCTGCTAGCCAGCACATGGAGTGAACAAACACAGCTCAGACCAACCAACCTGAGAGAGGGCAAGATTAAAGGCTTGAAACTCCCAAGGACAGCTGGCACTCCGCTGTACGCACTGCAGGCTTAGCGTTGGTCTGGCGTGCTCCACAACTCCTCCTGACTATGGGCTTTTCTTTGAAGTCTCCTGCCACTCTGGATGCACTCAATATTTAGCATCAAGGTTTAGTCACTGCACTCACCAATGTGAATCTGAGATCAACAAAAACAAAGTTGCTTAACCCTTCTAAAGAGTTAAGAACAGATGTGCCAAGTTATACTGTACCATAACAGCAAATCCCTTGACACAGGGGTTGTACCGACAGACTGGAGAATTGCAAACTTAATAGTGATCCACAAAAGCAGTGTGTGTTTGTTGCCGTCCATGAAGTAACAATTCCATTGCTTGTGCGGTCTTCGTTTTCTTTTTAACAGGTAAGTCCTCTGTGCTGCACTCACTTGTACAGGCACGATTTCCGTCATTTTCGAGGTTGTCCTCCACCAGCTTCACTAGTTTGGAAGACAGTGCTTCAGACATGCAATCTAGATGGCGAAATCGTGGGGTCAAGAAATGACACAAAAGCAGTGGCATAACCTCAGACAAATTACGCACTAGCTTATCTGTCAAAATCTGTTTAACTAGAATTAGCAAATCAGTTGAATTTGAAGACTGTGTCTCCTCTTAAGTCAGTCTGTGTTTTATCCCTGTTGCATGTGGGTACAAAGAACTAGCCGTATGGTTTTTCTTTGCACTCAAAAGTACTGTAGCCAGTTCGAATGGCTGTAGTACAGGTAGTATCTCAGCCATTAACTTCCACTGCTCAGTCGCTAATACTTTTGACTAGAGTTCACATCGGTAGTGATGGACATTGAATTACACCGGACTTAAATCCTGTCAAAGCTTTTCCTTTGCACGTTCGTGACCCAGAGTAATGAATTTGTAGATTGTCTTTCGACGGGGCATTTCATAGCCCAGAGCAAGATTCGCAATCAGATTTTTAAATGCAGCTCCCTCTACTATACTAACAAGTCTGATATCTTTTTTGACAACATCCACTATCAGGCCTGTTATTTCTTTTGCTCTGATGCTTTTTGGATCAACTCTTTCCAAAATAAGCTGTCACTGAAGGTGTTCCTTTTGTTTTTTACTTGTGTTTGTGCTGTCGTATTTTGTCAGGTGCTGTCTTACTAAATGATCCCGCAGGTTGGTGGTTTTGCCAAAGAAGATCATTAAAACGCCACAAACAACGTATTTTACCTTTACATAAAAAAAAAACAAAAAAACTTCCCAACGTCTGACGGCATTATTTAAAATTAAATTAAATTGACAATTTAACGAGCAAAATCTGATCCTACCTCTAGTCTCTTCTCTAGGTTTTCTTTTGTCACGCTTACTCTGAAAACATACGTGCTGCGTAGTGGGCGGGGAGTTTTTTTTTATTATTATTATTTTTTAAAGAAACCAAAGGAAAGGCAAGGAATTTTGCCGGTCTTAATAAAAAACGGTCCTATTAATGAACTGATAGATGTGTGTGTGTGTGTGTGTGTGTGTGTTTTTTTTTTTTTTCAAACCATCGATGGTTATTCCAACAATTTGATGCATTGTCCCAGCCCTAATGGAAACTATAATAAGATCCAAAATGGAAAATTACCTATATGGTAACAATCTCCTGGGAGACAGCCAACATGGTTTTAGGAAAGGGAGATCATGTCTAACTAACCTGCTTCATTTTTGCGAGGATGCAACATTGACAATGGATAATTGCAAAGCATGTGACATGGTTTATTTAGATTGCATAAAAGATTAATTCTCAAACTGAACGCCGTAGGGATTCAAAGAACTAAATGCATATGGATTAGGGAGTGGTTAACATGTAGAAAACAGAAAGTACTGATTAGAGGAGAAACCTCAAAATGGAGCGAGGTAACCAGTGGAGTACCACAGGGATCAGTATTAGGTCCTCTGCTCTTCCTAATATACATTAATGATTTAGATTCTGGTATAGTAAGCAAACTTATTAAATTTGCAGACGACACAAAAATAGAAGGAGTGGCAAACACCGTTACAGCAGCAACGATCATTCAAAATGATATAGACAGCATTCAGAACTGAGCAGACACATGGCAAATGACATTTAACAGAGAAAAGTGTAAGGTACTGCACGCAGGCAATAAAAATGTGCATTATAAATGCCATATGGGAGATACTGAAATTGAAGGAGGAATCTATGAAAAAGGCCTTGGAGTTTATGTTGACTCAGAAATGTCTTCATCTAGACAGTGTGGGGAAGCTATAAAAAAAGGCCAACAAAATGCTCGTATATATAATGAAAAGTGTTGAATTTAAATCAAGGGAAGTAATGTTAAAACTTTACAATGCAGTAGTAAGGCCGCATCTAGAATATTGTGTTTAGTTCTGGTCACCTTGCTACAAAAGAACATTGCTGCTCTAGAAAGAGTGCAAAGAAGAGCGTCCAGAATTATTCCGGGTTTAAAAGGCATGTCATATGCAGACAGGCTAAAAGAATTGAATATATTCAGTCTTGAACAAAGAAGATTACACGGCGATCGGATTCAAGCATTCAAAATTCTAAAAGGTATTGACAATGTCGACCCAAGGGACTTTTTCGACATGAAAAAAAGAAACAAGGACCAGGGGTCACAAATGGAGATTAGATAAAAGGGGCATTCAGAACAGAAAATATGAGGCACTTTTTTTTTACACAGAGAATTGTGGCAGGCTGGAACCAAATCGCCAGTAATGTTGTTGAAGCTGACACCCTGGGATCCTTCAAGAAGCTGCTTGATGAGATTCTGAGATCAATAAGCTACTAACAACCAAACAAGCAAGATGGGCCGAACGGCCTCCTCTCGTTTGTAACCTTTCTTCTGTTCAAATCTAAGGCTTTGCATTGTCATCACTAAGCATGACTGCAGACCTCATTAAAGGCTCGTTTCTGATCATGTCAACAGCGTTTGGCAATGGGGAATGAGCTAGCCATTGTTTTACCAAGTAAAGTGCGCACAAGGAGAAACCTAAAATAAAAATAAAAATAAAACTGTCTAAATGATGTCCTATTTTGAAACATTTAGATGACTAGAGCATTGTACCATATTTAACGAGCCGAGGGACGGAAGAGAAATATTTAAATGTTTTGCTCCACTCTACGTAATAAGCGCACCCCTGTCGTGTTGCATTGGTCTGCAACATCTGGGGGCTGTTCTCCTGCAGGTCTCGCAGTGCCAGAGGCTGCATTAATGAGCCTGCGGCACACTTGTATGTGGATCAGGATTGATTTCATAGTTATTTCTGGCAGGTTAGTGGATTGAGAGTGTGCCAAAACAAAAGTGTCAATATTTGATTTGTATCTTCTTTTTAGTATGCTTCTGTACGACCAGCTGTGACACAAACGTTTAGGAAATCAAGGTAATACTGATTTTCTATAGGACAATACGACAACTGACTGTCCACTTACTTCCGTTGGGATTCCAAGTTGCTACAATATATGATACGATAAATCTCATATCATAAAAGTTTTTTTTTTTTTTTTTAAACTTCAGCACAGCTGTTCTGTAGGCCTCCTAGAGCCTGCCTATCATGTCTGACATACATCACTACTTTAACAATTGCTGAAAAATTATTATTTATTATTAAAAAATAATAATAATAATAATAATAATAATAATAATAATAATAATAATAATAATAATAATAATACCCGATTGTATCCTAACACGATATCCATACTTTTATTTGATATTTATCTACGCTTGTTAGAAAAATTAGCTTTGTCAAAACTGGCTTTATGGTGTTACACTTCGTTTACATGTGTCCTTGTCTTTGTACTTCCAGCTCAGTCAGATTCTACTGTTGACAGTTCCCGACATGAATGAATGAAATTTTTTTACTAGATTTAGGGCAACAAATAGTTATATGAATATGAAACTGCTTTTTTATTCCTAAAAACAGAAATGTATTTCTTTAAATAGGCCAAACTTCAGTTAAAGTTTTGCGATTAGGGATCAATATGTGATAATCAACCAAGTTTTGCTTCAGTCATAATAACAGAGCCACAATGAGATTTAACTTCTTATGCTTCTATTGGTTTAAAACAAAAAACAAAAAAGAGAAGCAGCAGATTTCATCTCAGTGCAGATGACAATGAATCAAACATTAATGTAGCCCCTTACCTGTCTTTCTTGTTTTTTCCCTTTTGCTGTTTCCCAGCAAGACTCCTCAGCTCATCTTCCGTAGGATGCTGATACCACCGCAAACTACAAGAGGCAAGAAAAACAAACATCAAGATTTTAAAAAAAAAATCACAACGTTACTCAAACATTTTAACCAATCCCAAATCAGACCCATTGGGGCTTGATCTCCATGACAACATTGAATATTAGCATAGATCTAACAAACTAATTCCAGTAACCAATATGTACAGTATTACTGTACTAGGAATTCATAGGTCTCACATTTTCCTGCATAAAAGACAAACATATGTTAAACGTGCATATTGTTAAGGGTATTTGTTTTAAAGCTGCATATAAACTGAAATTATCGTTGGGAAACACGTCAACGCTGCACATCATGGAACACAGTCTCTAATTGAAATGCACTGATTGGTTACCGAGAAGGAGAGCCAAAGAGTGAGGCTTCTGGGAGTCTCAGTTCTTATAAAAACTACCAGAAGAAGTACCTTGCTCCTTATACTGTACTGGTTCATTTATTTACTTATTTATTTTAATTAATAGAAAAGGATTAAGATACAGACAAGACAAAGTTGATATAAACAAAACTATCCATATACTAAATGAAAAATAGTTTCAACCTACTTCAATTACTTGGGAATTATGGGCAATTTTTGGTGCCCCTCCTGAATATCCTGTAATATTAAAGCTAGCTTTCTCTCCTAGCTATATCCCCTAAACTGAAGTTCCAACTTTCGCAATTAAGTTTAATAACCACAGGATTAGCTCCAAGAGCAAACCCAGAGGCTAAAAATGTAATGTCAGTTCCATTCAATCATTCACTCTGTAAATTCAAGATTTGTGGTTTCAAGAATAACTGCCTAATGAATAAAAGTTTGCAGAGTTTGATCAGTTTCACACGGTTGACCTTACCTTCCACTGCAGAGCAACCAGCGGGCAAAGGAATAGTGAGGTATGATTTTCTGAATGACACTGGCCATTACCATGGTAACCACCAGCTGCACGCCGATCACACCCTAAACCAAAAACAAAAAATCAGTTTGTACTGAAGCCACTTTATTGAGGTCTTACCAAGACAGTGGCATCTGTGATTTTAAATAAAAGCACCACCGAAAATGGTGACATTTATTTTTTTTTCATAAGAAAAACCAATGGGGGTTACTCAACCTATTACTTCAATGCCTTCCTTATGTTAATTAATCATCTGTCTTGGCACCACTATATCAGTAATATGGGGTTTAGGCATCATCAACTACAAAATTGAGGAAACACCTCCCCAAATTAAAATACTGATTAAATACTGTTCGTACTTGTGTTCATGTTTTCAAAAAAGTATAGATCCAGAAATTTGGCATACAAGTTTCATAATGGGAAGATGGAGTCAGTGTCTAAGAATAATGCCATGTTCATACACATTAATCATATATACACACACACAGACAGACGTTTGTTTCATAACCACGGTATGGATTTCTTGCAAGGTTTAATAAATCTAAACTTGCAGCCAAGCCATTAGGAGGCTAAAGTGCTGCATGGTTTGAGTTTAGAAAGCAATCAGATTCAACTTGGAGAAACCTAAACCTCGTTCTGGCAGGCTTATCTAAAAAGAGTGTGGGTCAACAATCACGATAAACTCTTACTAAACCACTTACTGTGTTACAGTATCCTGTAACTCAAGAACATTTAGATAACAATAACAGAGATAAGCAAGTTGTTCAGGACACAATGAATTGGCTTTACTACACAGTTGTGGTTATGTTTGAACACTTCCTTCAAAAACCGATGTGAAGGTCATTGGGCTGCTCCACACCAATAGCAAATACTTCTGTTTACAGTAACTTTGCAAAAGCAGGGCTCCAAATTGATGTCGACCATGTGGCAATTGCCGTGGGTGCAACTAGAGATGCCTGTATTAGGAAGTGTTTGGCTCCAAACAATAACATAATTACATGATTTACGTGGTTAAGCCACATCAGCAGGAAAAAAAAAACTAAAACTAGCCTTTCAAGCACATGGATTTCTATCGGGCGTAATAATGGCATCTCAGAAAAAAGTTCAGAAATGAACTTGTAGAAAGCCTTGCACACTCAACAAAAAAAATTTTAAGACTTTGATCATTTTCTCAGGTCAGTAGTTTAGAAACTTTTACAATACTTACAAGTGGTTTTCTTTCAGGTGTTTAAAAAAAAATTCAATTGATGTTATCCACTTATTTTAATATCCTTATTGTTACCACAATGCAACTAAATCAAAAACAGTACAAAATACTATTCTACATTGTATTACAGTGTTTATTACCATTATTTGTCCATCTTATAATAGATAAGTTTGTTTTTTTCAGTTCATCCATAAATGCAACACAGCGACTGAACTTTTCATTACACACGGGAATGAGATTTCTGAATTTAGTTTGTTAAACTAAGTAGAATATAAGCTAATACAATTACTAATTAGCTTAGCTTTATATATGAATCCAAAGCAAAATTACACAACATCCTACACTTTGAGGAAATCATGCCTTTAAATCACCACTAAACAATGTGTATTTTCCACAACAAAATGTAATTTATTACAGTTTGTTTTTTTTTATTGGATCTATAAAATAAATGTGTTTTTATATATTTCTCTAGAAAATGTTCCAACACATTCAGGGTACTGTATTAGATCAGGTTTCTGCACTGATGTGACTGGGTCACCTCCCAGTCGAATGTTACATAAATGATCACATTAAAGCCTGGATTTGATGTAAAACCTTTAACAGGTAAGTGATTTGTGCAATGTCCACCACCAAGTTAAATGGCTGCTATGTACAGTAGGCTTTACTTTACACTATTCCTCCTCTGATAAATCAGTGCCAGGTTAAGCAGGATCCAAGGACACAGCTGCACAATTCCCAAGCACCTCAGATGACTTTTTGCTACCTGAATGATGGGGCAGGACACTGATTGTATTCATTGTAAAGAATGCAATGAAATATTGGCAGAAATGGATTTAATACAAGGGATAACAAAGAGAATTGGTATGAAACTGCTTAAAATGCTTAATTATCCGTGTTTTTCATTGTGGTTTATGGTTTGGTATTTATTGGTTGAAGCTATTAGGATGCCAAAAAAAAGCATTAACAAAACAAAACAAATGAAGGAGCAGCACCTTAGCATAAGCCATCAGAAACGTTCAGACCTTTTGATGACAGGTTAAACCAGGTTTCACTGTAGTTACCACAGTATAAAGTCATCTCAAACATGTTCCAGCAAACAAAAAAAATTCCCTAGATGAGACAGGATAACCATCCTTACCCACGGAGATTTAAAGGGCAGCTCAGCCTCAGCAGGAGCCTCACATTTGTACAAATTCTTCTTCTGAACATTTTTAGTCCACATTATTGTATATAAAGAAACAGTCTTTGTATAAAGTACATTACCAGTTACCTGCAATGACTGGGTGTAGTTAGGCTATGCTCACACCTGTATAGAAGCTGCTAAGAACACCGCTAATCCATTGCTGTACATGATCAATTGCCTAAATCTGATTATTAGTTTACCTATTAACCAGATGATCTATCTATCTATCTATCTATCTATCTATCTATCTATCGAGAGAGAGAGAGAGAGAGAGAGAGAGAGAGAGAGAGAGATCACACACACACACACACACACACACACACACACACACACACACACACACACACACACACACACACACACACACACACACTATAATCGTTAGTTGCTGCTACACCACGTCAGGTACGGTGTGTAGTAGGGTAGGGCAGAGTAGGCCAGGTAGAGGTCAACAATGATGGTTGTCTAATCTACTGGCACATTCCATGATTCAAAATATTATTATTTTTTTATATATTTTTTTTATTCTGAGCTCGAAAACCAGTCCGTGAATGATGGGAACACAGACTGTAACATTTAAAATATCCGCTACTTTAAGCACAGCATTTCAACTACATTCACACATCAGCAGTGACACATGAACGACAGTGTGTAACACTTGCACAGTAATACCACTGACTGTAACATCTAGTAGATTGTGCAAATCCTTTTCAAGCAACACCTAGACTCTGATGTTCATTAAACGGTTACAAGGTAACGGTACCAAAGCACACAGGTACACTGCCTCATTTGTGTGGGGTATACTCACCATATTTGCAATAAAAGAATCAACTGTATAGCACGGGCAGTCTCTCTAAACAGTCGGAAGTCCAGCGGCTCGGAGCACATAAGCCTTTCTGATGATAGTCTTATTTATAAATTCTGAGTATGATTTCATTGACTTTCTCGCTGTATATTATAGTATTACAAACAGACACTGCAATCCCCAGCTGTTTCCACACAGCTCAGCTCTTCACTGTTTTCAGTGCTTTAGAGGTCACGTTAAGACCCCAGGAACAGGCTGACTAACGCAAACGCCTGACAAACAAACAAAATAGGTATGAGTACAAAGCGTTTAATTTCTTATGGCATATTCATACAAACATTGACTGGGATTGCTTTGAAAACATTTCACTGAATAGCTGGTTTAACGCTGGTCAATATAAACACTGGGTGGTGTTATTGTTTTTGAAAATAACGTAATTTTTGTATCAGGTTTATTTATAGACGAACCGTGTGTGAGCAGAAAAAGTTTATGTCCCAGGGGTCCTGACGGCTGAACCCGAGATTAACACAGATGATTGTATTTTTTACACCTATCCATTTCTCTCAATTTCTTTGTTGTCAATATATACTGTACCAACGCCTTGATAAACTTCACCGACGATGGTCCATGACAATATTAACAGACACAAAACGTTATTATTGGCATAAACATTCATTCGTATCTTTTTGTTTTGTTGGTCCAAAAATCTCAGCAGGCTAGTTTTTTTTAGTATCACAGCTGGAGGTGTGTGTTTGGCGACAGAACAGATGAGAAGTGTCAGACTGTAAGAGTGGGTGGTTCTGTTTTTTTTTTTTTTCTGTTAACATTAGAGAAATTCAACGTAGCCTACCAAATCTTTAGAATACAATTGTGGCACCTATATTATTATTAGCCTACTTACAACAAGGGTTAGCCAGAGGTCACTTTAAACCTGGGTGTCAAGACAGTTTCCTGATTTTTATGAAACAAAAACAAAAAAATAAAAAACTAGGAGGTGAATGCGTAAACTACCCAGGTAAGGCCTAAGACAAGGGGAGGTTTATTTGAAACGCAGCCGATCAAGTGTTCGTATATATATAATGAATGATAAATATTATTGTAGATATGCGAGCTGTGATGGGAAACGTGCCTTCATTAATAGAAGCATAGATGTATATGTGACGTGCAGCGGTTTTTTTTTGTTTTTTTTGACTGATGTCTCCCTCTTCATTTACAGGTGTTTCAATATGCTATTAGAATATCAAAACAAATGTTTATGTTTTCTGAGATAAGAAGCTGGATAACAACAGTCTTAAATTGACTTCATATTTTCTGTTTGTTGGGTAAATACCACACAAATAAGAACCAACGAACATGTACATACGAGAGGAAGCCATTCGGCCCATCTAAGGTTGTCCAGTTCCTGGTAGCTGATTGATCTCAGAATTTTCTGCCTCAACAAGAAGACTATGTCTCTTTGTGTTGTGGTGACCAGAATTGGACACAATGCTCAAACTTAGTGAGATCTCACCTGTGCGTTATATAACCTCATCATAACCTCATTGAATTTGTACTCAACACTGGCTTTATACCCAAGCATTCTGTTTGCCATGGCTTCCCCAACTGTGTGGTTGCTGGTAGCTGACTGTGATGAGTCTATTATTACAACCCCAAGGTCTCTCTTGTTATGCATTTTAGAGTTGTAACACCCCCACCACCCTCCATTTGGTATTTGTAACCTGCATGTAAACACTTTACATTTGAGATAAAACATAATTTCTTAAAAAAATAACACTGATTTGTTTTACTTTGTTTAGAATGCAAGACGTACATCTTAATTATTTGATTACTGTATTGTTTTTTTTTTCTAAAAAACCTTAAATGTATTATTTCCCCCATTTTGTTTTGTTTTTCTCTCAATGTTTGAATTAAAAACAGAATGTACATTATAATAACTGTATTCCATCTTTATTTGTAAATGTGTGTTGTAATACGAATACAAAATATACATTTATATGATTTTTTTTTAAATGCATGCACATCATACTTCATAATTGTAGTACATTTGTTTATGCATGAAATCATTTGCTGTGTGGGGTCTTTCGAAACGTTTCAAACCCAACACAAGAAAAAAATGTCTTAAAAATACATGATCTGGAATACATTATTTCACACAAGTATGGGGTTTATATTATTTAAGAGAAAGATGTTATTTCAAACTAAACTGTAAGAAGCCGGTAGCCCTATGTCGTTCTTTGGAGACGTCCTAAAAAGCTTTTTTGGAGGATGTGATTGATACCTAAGCTTTAGTGGTACGGAGCTGTATTCATCAATGTGTTTTGTGTTTTTGTAATTCATATTTTTTATGTTCAAAAACTGAGATTCGCTAAGCCTTTTCTCATTAATAAAATGCATTTGTTTGCATTAAAAACAAATTTGAATGCGTTTTCTAAAAAGAAAGTACAATAAGCCATGGATTCAAGAGTACTGCAGAGTATTTGCATACTTAGCTTACAGTCTTACAAACAAGCAACCAAACATTAGGAGAAGTGTGTTGCTCATCTATAGTGAAAGTTTAAGTTAGAATAGACTTATTTTATATATTTTAATTGGACCGATTAATCAACGAAAGAGTTGGCTTTACGAGACACGTGATTCTAAAGTTGCACTGAATCCTTGGGGACAGCGAGCGGTCACGATTTGGAGCCCACGTTGAAACTCCCTCCCTGAGTCAAGGTGAACGCACACCTGTGTTTCTGCTCTAGGAGAAGCTTTGATTAAGGGAGAATGCAATGAATCTCCTCCAAGTGGCGGATGATGTTAATAATACTGACATCAGCTTAAGACCTGTACTTACCTCTCAACTACAGAGCGTGCATTTTTACTTGGACTGCCTTTCCGTTCAATTCAATAGGCTGAGATGCCAATTCATTACAATACCTTTAAAATAAACCATTAAAAATGCCATGTTGATATGACTATTTTCCAACAATGCTGCAATTCCAGTGGCTACTAGATGGACTGATCACTGGCATTACGATACAGCAAATTCCAGCACATTTGTTTGGTGGAAAGGTTTACATTCTTTTAAAAGTGGTGCTTACTTTTGTGTAAGGCAATAGTGCTGGTTTGGTCCAGTGTAGGGTAGTTGCTGTTATTGATACAGAGGCTCCTGTTAAAAGTTATCTTATTGTGAAGTGTAATATTATTTTTCTGCAAAGAAATGGTGCATGTCTTCCACTTGTTGTTTGTCTGATGACAAAAAAACTCAGCTTCACACCAATTTTAAGGCCGCCAGCTCTTCTGTGCCACTTTGCCTTGCTTTAAGAAAATTAAAAACCTTTGTCTAGTACCGTATTCCTTTAAATTTAAGACACCCTGGTATTTCCCATCCTCAATTTGAGGAAAAAATAAAACATTGAATAAATATGCATTTACAACCTCAATTACACATATGGAGGCAAAAAAAAAAAAAATGCAAATGCCAAGTAAGTCTTTCAGAGGTAATTCATAATATTAATAATAATACAACAGACTTAGTTGCAGGATTAAACAGCTGAATGTATTACCAGGAGTCATTTGCAGCTACTTTTATGGTCTAAAATAGTTGGATGCATCTATAAAAATGTGACTTTGCCTTTGCACTTGCTTCAATAGAGCATTAAAAAAAATATCTGGAACATTTAAACTCTTCGTCTAAAAATAAGCTCACAGCAAGAGTGTAATTTTCCGTGTGAGTTGACCTCAATAGATTATTTCATGTGGAATTTCTTTTTAGCAGCAATGAAACATGCAAATCAGGTCAATTCTAAGTATCAATTTTAAACTATAGGCTGTGTTTACAGAGAGGCAAAGATCAATATAAATGCACATAACATGATTCTCAACTCCTGATTCCATTTACTGTAAGTGTGCCATACAGTCTGTACCTATTAAGTTTATTTACTCAAGACTATTGTAGGGCTGTATGGCTCTTTTTTTCTTTATTTTTTTACTGACAATCCTCAGCATACAACAATCTAACTTCAAGTGGCACAAATAGCTGTGACTTTGTTCAGTCACTTTTACTGTTGATGCACTTCAGTTGGGGTTCCAGTAGTGGTAAAAGTGATTGAAATAATCCATTACCTTTTCCTGGGCAACATTTTCTTCAAGTGCTTGTTTTCTGTTTCACACACAGTAAAGAAAAAAATGCCCTAAAACACTACATCGAGGCAAGCAAATCAATAAAAACACTTCATGCCTGGCACAACAAGTAAAAAAATATAACCCATTTGGTTAAAACATAAAATAAACAGTACAATCCATCACTACTCCATGAATATTGTTAGCTTTTTGAATATATAAACACTAAACATACTGTTGAGAAAAAACCCTGTGACAATATTATAATGGTGCATCATAGGATATGTAGTTTTTTTTTTTTTGTGCAGCCCCTATTTACAGTACTGCAAACCTAAAATGACATTATAATTTTGACACTGCTAGCCTTATTAATTACCTAGTAACAAAACAAACCGATATTTTGCCTTTTTATGCAGTTAGCTTTAATAATAGCAAGCAGTTGTTATAGTAGTTTTTATTTACAACTTTTTAAGAGCTGCTTTAAGGATAGTGCCGCCACAATTAAATACAGAAACAAAAGCAATAAGCAGGACCAAGATACATCGATGTAATTGACTATAAATCACACTTTAGTACTTTCCTTTATATTAGTAGGTCCACATGTGTGTGCTATATAAATGTATCAGATCACAAGGAGTATATCAAATGTCTCGGATCACAAGGAGGTAAAGTGACTTGCTCAGGGTCACACACAGTGAGTCAATGGCTGAACTGGGAACCTCCTGGTAACAAGCCCTTTCTCTAACCACTGGACCACCAAGTCTCCTTATGATTGCGTCCACTACATTCCCTTCTCAGGGGAGGAGAATCAAAAAATCAACCCCATGGAAACAGACAGAATACGGAAAGCGGCATCTGTACACAGTGGTGATCCAAGAGACAGATAGAAATGAGCATTGCCAAGGGGGCTAAAACCAATTCCAAAAATGTTTTCCAATATTATAAGAGCAATGTCTGAGAGACAAGAGATACAAAATGTCTAAGATATACAAATTGCAAAATCATAGATGAAGAGAAAAAATTGCAAATATATTAAATTATTACTTTTCACAAGTGACCTATTCCTATCCAGTTTTAAATAACTTTAGCATAACAGAGGCAGAGTGTTAAAGGGACAAGGAGCTCTTAAAATAAACAAATCCCCTGGGCCGGATGGGAGAAATGAAAGAAGTTATTTACAAACCGCTAACCAAGATCATGCAATAGTCTCTGACAGACAGGAGAATTGCAAACGTAATACCGGTCCACAAAAAGGAAGACAAAACCGAACCAGGTATCTGCACACCAATAATCCTGACTTCTATTTTATGGAAACTTATGGAAACTATAATAAGATCCAAAATGGAAAACTACCTATATGGTAACAATATCCTGGGAGACAGTCAGCATGGTATTAGGAAAGGGAGATTGTGTCAAACTAACCTGCTTGATTTTTTTGAGGATGCAACATCGACAATGGATAATTGCAAAGTATATGAAGTAGTTTATTTAGATTTCCAGAAAGCTTTTGACAAAGTCCCACATAAAAGATTAATTCTCAAACTGAACACAGTAGGGGTTCAAGGAAATGCATGCACATGGATCAAGGAGTGGTTAACATGTAGAAAACAGAAAGTACTGATCAGAGGAGAAATCTCAAAATGGAGCAAGGTAACCAATGGAGTACCACAGGGATCAGTATTAGGTCCTCTGCTGTTCCTAATCTACATTAATGACTTAGATTCTGGTATAGTAAGCAAACTTGTTAAATTTGCAGGCGACACAAAAATAGGAGGAGTGGCAAACACCGTTGCAGCAGCAAAGGTCATTCAAAATGATCTTCTTAAAGCCCACACTGAACATCACAAACCCCCAGACCTCCACACCAGAAAAGAGTGGTGTAACTTGTATGTAAAATTCATCAAAGCATCTGATATTTTGAACCAAAATATTGCAGAGATGCAGTTAGTTGTGATAAAACATAACATGATAAAAAAAAAAAGCTTTGTGCAAAGTTGTATTGAAGATGAAAACTCAAGGTGAAAACAAATTCATTTCTCCAATGCTTTTGAAAGGTTGTTAAGAAGTGTTCAAGTTTGTTTCTATTCCCTATTCTCTCACTAAAGATGAGAGCCAAACACAAAGGGTGTTTACCTTCAAATACACAAGCAAACACACCAGTCCTGACCTGAACACCCACTGCCATTCAGTCCTGGGCTTCTCTTAAGCTGAGTATCAGGTCTCAAAAAGTAGGTTGCACCGATTGCCAGTTCATTGATTTTTCCTTTCTATTGTAAGCTGTTTGCAACCATTCTGAGTGGCTCTGTGTTCTGTTACTATCATTAGCATTATTATCATGTTTCCCTGAATCTGCCTTTCTCTACCTTTGAGCTTGCTTTGACCTTGTATGTGGAGGATTGTAAGTGTCGTGAATGAACAGCCTTCTCTTTCCATTCAAATACTACGACAATGTGACCTTTCAACTCTGACAGGCATACTCTACTCTACATTTATACAGATGGACAAATGTACTGACAGACAGACATTCATCCCCATATATCCCCAGAATCTAATGCTCTCAATAACACACAAAAAATGTTCATGTATGTATGTATGTCTGTATGTGTGTATGTATGTATGTCTGTATGTATGTATGTATGTATGTATGTATGTACGTATGTCTGTATGTGTGTATGTATGTAGATACGGTACAGCTGTCTCTGTATCCTTCTCATCAGGGGTTAGTAGTGGTGTGAAACAAAACTACCACCTTCAAAACTGTTTAAATTGATGGTGATGGAAAAGTGCAGTTTTAGCAGATAACAAACAGTTTAAAAGTAAGTTCAGGATGTCTATGTTAAATCATCTGCATGTTATTGTAAAAAAAAGAAAAATTGCACAAAGCCAGGTATCTAATGCTCTTTTGTAATTCTAAAGCTAAAGTGGCTACTCTGAGAATAGCAAGATGAAATATAATATTTAGTTGAACTGAAGGAGAGACCAGCTTCCTTTTGTGCTGAATCAACATGTTTGGAACACTATTATTTATTTATTTATTTATCTCTTGGGGCATAAATCTGTTCTTTATTTTTTCTCTTAATTATTCCTCCTCTTCTTTTACCACCTATTCCATGTATTGTCAGCTTGGGCTCTCCCTTTTTTATTTAGCGTTGTACTCTCAGTATCGGAAGGGTTGTTCAGTTTGGAATGTGTCACATTGAGTGGGTCCCATTTACACATGCCAAGGTGATATTCAGAGTCTCCATTCTCCATCATGCTGGCAGAGAGAACGCAGGTACACCACTGTAGACTGTAATGCAGGAAGACATCATGCACTGGAGGGATGCTGCATTATCTGATCTTAAATTAGCATGATGATATTGGAAAGGGCTGCTGCCAAGACAGAGCTCATTTATTAGGTCTGTCCTCTTTGAAGTTGTGCATAATCAAAGCAAAAAAGAAACTCCTTAAAAGCTAATGTATAATAGCAATTTTATATACCATTGTTATAGTAACAACAGCAAACCTAATGGATAAAGTATGTGTAGTGGTGTGTTTATGATACATATTGATAATTGTTGCATTGTATGTCGTTCAAATGTATAAATGACTCTGAGGGGTTGATCTGATTAACCTATATCCCGCTGGGTTAAGCCACAATTAGATGTTTTAGTGCATCTTACAGTACCGGGGAATCACCTTGGATTGCACTGGCCACCTGTCCATGGTTAGCACATGATTACCCCAAAAATAAATGATTGATAATTCCTGGCGCTGTAAAATGCTCTAAAAACCTGTCTGTGTTTTATCCTGGTGGGATATAGTTTCATCAAATCCAAGTTTATAGCAGCATACATCTTTTAAATAGTATTCAAAACTACAGTAATAACCTTCCAGGCCACTTCAGTAGAAAGTCACATAAGGTCACTTATTTACAGTTCTGATTTGCTCCTATTGACGACATTGTAAAGTCACCTTCAATATTAACCTGAATTCAGTATTAGGGCCACCATCTCCACACCCAAGAGTATCAAATGCCTGTATGCTAGATTACCTCTTAATAAGATTGAATTAACTTTATTTTAACTTGGATGCAACTCATTTTCCCTTTTGATTGAAATGAAAAAATAGAAACTAAAGCAGTAAATTAGAACAGTTTTCATAAATGAAAACTAAACCTTTAACATCTAGAATGGTTCAACTCTTAGGAATGAGTATGAATTATCTGCATGAAGTATACAGTATGTACCTTCAGTAGTATGGCCACCCCTATATATAGGGGTCTTAATAGAGAAGTTTCAAGGAAATTGTTTCCTGTAAATTCTAGAGAGCCGGCAAACATGTGCATTCCCCAGAACACCATATTTGCCTGTTAAAAATAAACTATATTCATTTGTGCTACAGGAGTTCCATCAGTGGCTGAATGTTGAAACACCAGTTTCTTTAACAGTGATTTTTACTTTGCATTCAGTGCCTCCTGTGGCCAAATGTTGAAATTGCACAAAATAATCTCAGAGTCAGAACCAAAGAAATCTGCTCACTTACCCATCCTGACTGAATCTAAACAGGAAGTTTCAGTTTTGTACAATACAGAATGCATACAGTATCATGTCATTGGATATGTCATTGGAAATTAGCTGTAAATTTAATGTTTTTGTTGTTGTTGTTGTTGTTGTGTGTTTTTTTTTTTTTTTTTACAACCACAGTATTTGTTGTAATGCAATATACAATACAGGCACTTCTTGTCTATGCAAATATGTTGTTCCGTCTGGCTGTAGAATTATTAAACATCAAATTAATCCTATCCTTCAGTGAAACCAGAAACAGATAGCCGCCCAATCTCTGACATTATCTTTCAAAGGTAGAAGGAGTTGATCACACAGGGTCTGTGGCACCCTCAAACTGCCCAGAACTTCATGGAGTGTTAAAGACAGCTTGTCTGAATATGTTACAGTAACATGTAACGTTGAACCACTATTACAGTAAGGCTCAGGACTAAATCTTCTCTTTTTACATTACTGAATCCATTAAGACTGATTGATCATATGAATAATTACTAAAGATATATACACTTATAGGGATGTAATGGCAGCCTGTAATCAATTACATCTCTCACAACAACATTAATTATTATAACTTGAAAGACACACAATAAAGGAGTTCCCCTAGTGATAACCAGGCTTTTCTTATCCATTTTTAACTTTTTTTTAAATATGATATAGTGAGATTCCTATAACATCACTTGGGACTCCAGTTAGACCATTGGAGTTCATTTGACCTACAACACAGAAAGTGATCATGCACTGAAGTAAAATAAACAAACAAGATATTAACATACTAAACAGACACAGTAAAATATTAGTTTTTGTTTTGTTTTTGTTTTTTTTTCACAAGAAAATTAAGTCAAACCAAAAGTTTCAACACATTATTTTCAAAATCCTTGTAGCAAAACATTGAGAATGAGTTTACTTTAAAGAAATTAACTTAGAACAGCTTTGTTTATGTAAATGATTAATTTACTATTACTTTTTTAAAAATCCTATTCTTCCACTGAATTTGTAATGTCCAATGCAAATTCCACCTCGCCATCGCAAGGAAGTCTAAAGAAAACAGCCAACTTCTGACTGTCAAGCCAAGCTACTGAAATCTGAAGGTGAGGTAGAGCCTGGGAAGACTCTACCTGGACTAACCTGTACGGATCACTGAAGCATGATTCATGAGTGGGATTTGAACCAACTTCCAGTGACTCATGCTAGTCCAAGCGGTGGTGCTTTTACTGGGAAGTCACTGGGGATCAGTTTTTCTAGGGCTATGAATGAAAAAGAGGGGACTGGTCACAAGGTGAGTAAATGGCTGGGATTCAAACTGGTATTAAAACCTGTATTAAAAAAGTCTGGTTGAAACTGTAGGTCACTCTGCCTTTTTTTTTAGCTCAGGTTATTGAAGTATCAGAATCTGGGGTGAATGGAGGCTGTCTGGCTGCCTGTCTGTTTGTCACCCTTTTTCATATATCTATAGGGACCCTTGTGAAACTGTGATGAAACTTGCTAAGGACTCTCTTTAGTAAATGTTACGGAGTGTATCACAAGCTTACATAATCTTACATTTAAACATATATCTAGAGAATGGCTGGTCTGATTGCAAAAGCTGTAAGAACCTTCTTTACCTCAAGTTAAATAAGTATCATAACACGTGTGCATGTCAAGGCTGTCTGTCTGCCTGTCCGATTGCCTGTCTGTACAGTTTTAATGTCAGAATATCTTTCCAGCTGTTTAAATCTACCCTGTGATCAGCTCAGGACAAATATAATATTACAATAGCTGTCATTACACTCTAACTCATTCTGTGAATCAGTCCTATAATATTTAATCTGTAAAACCTAATACTGGCACTATGGTATGGTGCTGCCTATCCTAGATCTTTATGATTTGACTGTTTTTAATGAATGAATTTGTAAACCTATTTCTACAATTCAATTGGGCCAGAGTGTCCCCCACTGGGGTCCTTTGTTAGTTGGTCTGGTCTGTGTGACCCCTGCAGAGAACTCAGGCACCTCCTTGTGTCCTAGGTGCTTGTTGTCCAGAGCTCTTTCTTTTTAGAGTGTTTTCTTAATGGAAGGGGAGGCCTACTCACTTAAGAGTATGTTAATGGATGTCTCTTCAGTCCTAGGTAGGTTCTGCCATTGTCTTTGAAGGAGACTATGCCATGCACACTCTGTCAGCTGAATGAGATGAGCTTTTTTTAAAAGCTCCCTGTGACCCACTGAAACCCCTGTAGTCTTGTGAATGAGGGGCATTTCAGTGTGTTTCATTCTCTTCTCGCAGTTTGTGGCCCAGCAGACCTGCCCCTCCCAAATATAAAACCTCTTATTAGTAAGATAGTAATAATTGCAAATTACATTTTTGTAAATATAGTTAACAGTTTGCCATGAATGGATTTAAGGATAATAATAATTGATACTACTACTACTAAAACATTTTATTTCTTTTTTGCATGTTTATTTTCAATCCACGATAACAATAAGCTAATTTGATTGTCATACAATACGTGTATATGTTATTAACAAAAACTACTACGACTACTACAACTACTACTGCTAATAATAATAATAATAATAATAATAATAATAATAATAATAATAATAATAATAATAATAATAATAATGTGTGCAGTAGAATATTCTGTGATGTATAAATAGTGTAGGATAAAAATGCAGTACAATATGCAAATACCCTAATCCAATCATAAACAGCTTCTTCAAAGGGGTTGCGTCTTATTTTTCCAGTCTGCGTTCAGTATATGTTACATGGGACTCTTGTTAATCCCTGCATCATGCTGACCCTATCCTGGCTGAGAAAGTGGTTCTATCCCACTGTCAGATAGCAGGATTTAAAGGTGAGCGCCTTTGCTCTCGGCTGGCTGGAAGCTCTGAGGTGCGGGGCTCCTGAGTCGTGTTGCTTGTAGGAGTCGCTTCATTTGCATTGGATGAGCCAGGATGAGCCAGCTGCTGGAGCGAACTGCACCTGAGACTATCACTGGCCTCACAATTAGCTCAAGGAATCAGGGATACAGCACTGTACTGCTGTATGGCAATCTTTATAGTAACTACGCTGTGGCCACTCATGCAAAATGACCCAAATATGCAATAAGCAAAAATTGCACTTCAGACTCACATGTTAATCGGTGTGATATATATATATATATATATATATATATATATATATATATATATATATATATATATATATATATATATATATATATATATATATACCCCACCAATAAATTGTTTGAGTGTATCTATCTATCTATCTATCTCTCTCTCTCTCTCTCTCTCTCTCTCTCTCTCTCTCTCTCTCTCTCTCTCTCTCTCTCTCTATATATATATATATATATATAGATAGATTAATAGATAGATAGATAGATAGATACACACACATACACACACACACACTTTTGTATTCTCTGGAAAAGTCCCATTAGCCGTCTCATATATGAATCCTTTTTACAGTATACGAACATACGCAAAAATGTAAACAGACCTACTTCAATATAGTGAAACACGTATTGGGATGAAGGAAGACAAAAATAAAAGACATGAACCCAGACTAAATGTAAACCGTGCTTTTAATGCATTGTATTATTCTAATAAACGGTATGCCGATATAAATGTAAACCGTGCTTTTAATGCATTGTATTATTCTAATAAACGGTATGCCGATAACTATTTAATGGCAATACACACACACACACCATATATATAATTTGTATTTTTTAAACGTACCAGTGTCGTTAATACAATGCAATTTCTAGGCAAGCAGAAGATTTTCGAGGGATTCCAATGCCAATGCCAATGAATTAAAATGTCAATGTTTTAGGTAGTTCTGTTGCTGTTGTTGTCTTTTTCCATCACCTAATGCTAATCTTATATTATATGGACTATCGAAAATGCTTTCACCAAAAATTTTGCCAAAAGATTTTCAAGTGACTGTCTTGCTGAGCAAATGTAGGCAGTTCAAAGGCAAAATCTGCCATTGGAGAACAGGATATTTAATGAGTTTTTAATGAAATTCGAGGCTGTGACTTGTAAATTATTTGTTAGTTGACGATGCAATCAGCATGCTGATTACATTTGCTTGCTTTTGTCTTTCTTTGCTTTCCTAACAATGAGCAGCGTGAAGGAGATTGGGTGTGTAAGTGTGGGTGAGTGTGTATGTATGCATTATTATTATTATTATTATTATTATTATTATTATTATTATTAGTAGTAGTAGTAGTAGTAGTAGTAGTAGTCGTCGTCGTCGTCGTAGTACTAATAATATAGTATAGCAGTCATTGCTTTTTTGAAAGGGGTGGGAGGGGAAATTCTTCAGCATATGAACTGTGCGGACTGCAATTTTCAATTAAAGTGAATTCACGCACCCCAGGTGTCATCAAAATATACAGATACATTACTTTTTGGTATATATTTCAAACATGATTTTTAAATATGCACCTCCGTATGTTTAAAGAGACAGCGTACTAATATTTTATTGTATAATTTGTATTTCTTCTTTTACAGTTTCCTTTCTAAAGTCACAAAATAAAACCACATCCAGATCTATCAATGCTCTGTTTTTCTCTTCTGTATAAGATTAGCATTTGATGATGGAAAAACTAACTGTATTTAGTAGCCTATAATCTTTGTGTTTGTTGAAATAATGCATGTAAATTACAAAGGTATGTTTATAAAAGGCTATAATACATTTTACAAAATTGAGAGAATAGTTCAAAACATCCATTGCAGATGACTTGCTTTTTTATTTTTTAAAATAATATTCATATAAATACTGGGTAAAAGTTAAAAAAAAAAAAAAAAAAACCTCAAACGTTTTGCTTTAGTATCTCCGGGGCAGGCGGGAGCTATGGCTTTTGTTTTACACATTTGAAGGTTACGTACGTTTTTTTTTTTTTTTTTTTTAATTGGTACGACATACACTAATTATTGGATAATGCACTATTTTCTTTATTTCTTTATTTCTTTATTTTCTTTTAATAGTCTCTAATTCCAATTGTTCTGTTCATTTCTGAGAGTGTAACCCATTATTATAAAACAGGAGAACAGGTTTCTACAATTTTTAAGTAACCTCATTAAATTTCAGATCTAGCCTTTCAATATTGTACATATACTTTTCAACACTGTATTTGATAAACGATAGCGTATAGTTTGGTGTTTGCAATCTCGGTGTATAGCGCATTAAAACGCTGTCAAAGTGCTATCAGTAACAATCTCTGAGTGTTTAAGCATTCGTGCGGTGACCCACAGGGTTAAAAGTCTTTGACTGCCATTTGACATTTGACCTCATATAAATGTTATCTTATCAAGTCCTGCTTGTTAACTTGTATTGATTACTTCTCCCTGATGGTTTCTCAGAAAGCATTTGCTACATCTCCTGCCGGTGCTGAAATATTTTCATCTTCGTGTTGTCAATCGACGTCACTTAAAAAAAAAAAGAAAAGAAAAAAAGATTTTTCTCCTCACGTCCTATGTATATTTTCTTCTATATATTGTATTAGTTTTCACAATGCATACATTTGGAAATGCGATGTTTTCAATCAGTAAAACATGGATACGTATTTACTGTAACTCATGCAAATAAACTAAAACATTAATCACTGTTTTAATAAGCAAATACAAAATATATAAATACAGAAATAGCTACTACTACTGATAATAATAATAATAATAATAATAATAATAATAATAATAATAATAATAATAATAATAATAATAATAATATAACATGCAGCATATTAAAATGTTGTTTTTGAGTAACTAAAATAACGTTTAACTCAACATACAGTGTGTTTCGTTTGCTATTAACTAGAACTATAGCTTTCTTTCTTTCTTTCTTTCTTTCTTTAATCGTTTTTTATTCAGATGGTTCACACAAGCTTATTGATATCCAGTGGTCTATGTATATATATATATATATATATATATATATATATATATATATATATATATATATATATATATATATATATATATATATTGCTTTCTTAAAATCCTCGTTAACATATTTATTTTGAAATGACTTAGCCATTTACAGGACAACTATACGAAATAATGCAACTCTTTACACGGCTTAAAGACCCTGAACAATACAGTTATAATCTGTTTTAAGAATATTCAAGGAAAACAGTGGTTCATCGATGTATTTATATATCGTGTAATCAAACTGAATAATTCTTATTTTATTTAATTAAGAGTTTATGAGATGTTTTATCCAAGCGTTATTTTCCTTTTTTTCCCCTCGAATTTAAACCAGCACAGCTATTAATAAATCCTACAGCATATGAAATTCTGTGGATACTTTGATTAAATTGTGCCAAAGTTACGATTGTGCCATAATTGTGTTTCCTCTTGTATCTAAGCCCTATTAAAATATAGGGGCTATTCAATGTAAAGGAACACAATGTAAAAACGGCAGTATTCGTCCTGAAAGTCAGCTTTCTTATGCCAAGGTGATATTCACCACACAGGTCTAATGAACAATGCTTAGAAGTCACTTTTCGACATCCAGCAGTACTAAATATTCAACGGCTTTATAAAAGCCACATTGAATGGGGGTTATCGTGACCAGAATAATGTCACCATACGAAAGAAGTGTTTTTGGAGACGTAAAGGTTGACATATTTGTGCTTTGTGAGAAACCTGGCGTGGAAGAAACCCCGGGAATTAAATGAAAGGTATTTGTTCAATAACTAACCCCCTTCACCAGCCACCATCCTATGAAAGACATTTCAGTCCATTCTGTCTGTTAAATGGATATTAACTATTACCTAATATATCCTCTTTTTTTTTTTTTTTTTAAGTTTGAGCGAATTTAAGTGTGCGCGCGCGCGCCTGTACTGCATCTTAGCCTTTAATACATATTTGTCAATAAAAGCAATATTAAGTTGGTCTGTCACTCAGTGTACATTTTATAACCTAGTGGTAAAGCTAAAATAATACCATATAAATAATGTTCAGGGCATGCTTCTTGTATTATCATTTTGCATAAATCGCATACACAATGCTTAATTTAAGATGTTTTTTCTTCAAATGATTTAATTATTTCAAAATATATAATAGGGTACTCTGTACAATTAAATAAAAACAATTTAACAAATCAATATTCTTTAGTCATTTCCTAAAAACGAGAATGCAAACTTTACTGATAACCGAAATAACTTTCTTTTGAAGTAACTTTTTCCATTTAAATTTAATTTTTAATAAAAATAAATAAATAAAACTGTAGTTTGAGGGAAGGAAATTCACGATCAACAAAAGTATAAAATATTTGATTGTACAATAAGAGAGAGAGAGAGAGAGAGAGAGAGAGAGAGAGAGAGAGAGAGAGAGAGAGAGAGAGAGAGAGAGAGAGAGAGAGAGAGAGAGGGGAGGGGGCATATATCACATTGAAAAAGAAAAAGGTTGGCCCCTTTTCAAAAACACGCTGTTCTTTCACCTGTGAAGATTTGGACTTGTTATATGCTGTTTATTTTTCCACTTAAATGTAGGACCGCATTTAGAATATATTAGTCTGCTATCCGGAAGAGCATTGTAATCAACATGAATTAGCCTTTCTTTCACAAGTACTATGGGCTTTTAGAAATTGTTAATCATGTCCTTTCCCACGTTTCCACTTTTTCCTTTGGGAAATGCATGAATTTAACATCTGCCAAACTAAATAGACTTTCAGAACCAAACATATTCTGGATTGTTCAACTAAAAATATAAAATGCATATAAAATAAATAGGCCTATATACAATTTTTGTTTGACAGTGACATTGACCTTTTGTGGAAACCTTTGTGTCTATCTAAGGAGAGCCCACTTAGAAAATAAAATAAAATAAATTAGAACATCAACCAGCTATTAAAACAGTGTTAAGACATCTTTATGTACTTTGTTAATATTCAAACCGGACTGCAAATGTTGGTTTCAGATTAGAACGGTGCCCCTGAAATGATAACTAAAGGTTAGAATGAGAGAGAGAGAGAGAGAGAGAGAGAGAGAGAGAGAGAGAGAGAGAGAGAGAGAGAGAGAGAGAGATCCATTCATTAGGATTTCAAAATTTTCCAGAAAACAGAAGCCCTGTTTAGAATTAGTAACCAGTCCTGGTATTTGCAGTTGCAGAGAATGACAACTTACTGAAAGTTCCCAAGGAATCATTTATATGTCACACTCCACTAGGCAGCTGATTCGAGATTGTCTGTTAGCATAACAAAGCCTCCGAGCCTGTGAACTTCAGAAACCTTTCGACCTCCGAGCTGCGGGCTTGAATAGACCCCAGTCCTGCCTATAGAGATCCCCCAAAGCTCCCTGTTCGTGGCTAAATTGTTAATCAGGGTAATTTAATATAGTTTTCAATATGCCTCATCTCTCATCAGGAAAGCATTCACAGCTTCCCCTCCCCCCCAAAAAAGTTTTCTATTCAGCTCATCCAAGACGGGCAGCTGCAAAAATTCGTCGTAGTGAATTGAAATGTACGGAATATCCACAACATGAGGGGCGCTTGATAGCGGGGCTCGCACAAACAAGCAGGCCTGGCAGTATAGCTGCAACTTGAACGTGGACATTTTAAAATCATAATCCATTCATATCCCCCGAAAACAACCTGTCCCTCAGACATTGGCGTATACAACATGTATAACATCCAAAAGATAATAAGGCCTAAGGTGTTTTTTATACAGTATAGTAGCCGATTGTAATTGAGGTTAAAATGTCGTGTGTAATTGATTTTGACGTTAACGCCCTTTCATTAGACACTGGATTTTTAACTGACCTCAAAATCTCAATTTCTCCAAGGACATCAATGCGTAAGTAACATAATATTTAAGATAAGTTAAAATCCCAAATTAAAGTTACGTTAAGTGAACTTGTTTTGTTGGATATATTAGTCTATATGTATTATATATTATGACACCTTAAACTCGAATCTATACTTTTTTTTTCTTTCCTAAAGTGATGTATGCTCACTGTTTCACATGAAGAAGTGGCTGTTGTTAAATAAAACTTGATCTGTAATAAAATGGATTTCTTCTCCAGACGCATACACACTGAATAGGCTATTATCTTCAAAGTAGTCCATAGCTAATTATTGTCTTTTAAAAGTGTATAACATTTGTATCTGTTGAACTATTGTACAACAATGCATTATATTATATTGTTTTTATATTGTTTTTGGTTACGATATTGGTGCTTTTTCCATCGTCCAAATAGTTCGGTATGCTCATTGTATTTGCTTTTAAAATACAGTTTGGATATCTCTTTGTAGTGATATCTATCTCATAAAATACATTTAGGTTGGCTATCGTTTTCAGTTTATGGAAAACGCTCCTCCCCATTATACAGTAGGGCGGAAGTATCTTGCTCATGTACAGCCTTATGTCTGTCTATATTGCCAATGTTTATGTCTTGGTATTATTATTGTTGTTGTTGTTGTTGTTGTTATTAATACTACTACGACTACTACTACTACTACTATTACTACTACTACTACTACTATCAATAATAATAATAATAATAATAATAATAATAATAATAATAATAATAATAATACATACATATTCCAACTGTGGCTAATGATTACCATCTTATAGATAGATAGATAGATAGATAGATAGATAGATAGATAGAAAGAAGTCCACATGATTGTTCATCTACAAAACAAATGTTACTCTTTTGTATTTATTTATTTATTTATTTATTTGGTTATTTTTTCCCCTGTTTACCTTCTATAATTTTCCACCCCTGCTAATACTGTATAAGTTTTTGGTTGCTGTATTTCAGAAGTGATTACAATTGACATAGTGTTTGGCTGGGGGAATGAACACAGACATCAGAACAATTACATTACAGGCCCTTTGGGACTGCCAACACCAAATTTGGGCAGGCTGATGGGACGCCGTCTAGACGGTTCCTTTTGTGGATCAGATGCTTTCTCTCCGCTATTGTCCCCTTTCAGTGTGTGAGCTTGACCTGCACATGGACACCAACTATCACATTCTCTCCATACACGAGACTGCCGAGGAACACAAGCGTTCGTTAGGCCTAGCGCTGACGCTAATGACAAGAGAAACAAACAAAATAAACTCAGTCCTTTAATAATATAAGAATAGGCGATTGTACATATACATTTTAGAACAACACATATAACGTGTCTAAGAAATAATAATAATAATAATAATAATAATAATAATAATAATAATAATAATAATAATAAACGGGTAATCATGTTGTCTGAATATGTTTTCAAACATGTATTTCTTTATTTTTTTTCAATGAAGATTTTGTGATGGATAACTAATATATAATATAGTTAATTTCCAGAGCAATAATAACACACCTAAATGCCTTGTCACTGTGGGTGTGGTTGTAAATAAAGTAAGTGTACCTGTCCTGTTATTCATAAGGTATACAGTATACCAGTAGACCTATATTAAGCCTTTACATTCAGATACCTTATAAAGGAGAGATTATGTTTTGGGGGCTCTAATTACAAAGAAGGTCAGTATGTGCCAGGTAGATACTGTGTATGTTTTTATTATCTTTACTAGCTTGCATTTTCGACTAAACTCTTAACAATACATACATTTTACTGTTTTACAGTAAAAATAATCAAAAACGTTTATTTTACAGTATGTGTAATACTATTTATGTTATGAAATACGGCTTGTCTTGCTTTTTACAATGAAAAGAAATCCATTTTTTTGGGGGGGGGGAAACACAGTGTAACCATTATCTTCTGTTATTTTTTTTACAATGCATGTTAAAAAAAAAAAACTTAACTAATATAGAAACTTGGCATTTCACAGACATTTACCAATAAAACTGAGTCTGTCACAGTTATACTGCTGCAGTTTTACAGATTTTTACTGGTTACATGGTTCCAATCCGAAATCTGTCAACCTATTAAACCACATTCATAATAGTTCATATTATTTATTTAATGTTTATTAGGTTGAGTTCATAGATTATGGGTGTTGTTACTTGGAACCCTTACAACTTCTGAAAGCATGCCAAAATGGCCATGATAAGCTTGTTAAAACTCAGCAAATGAATGTGATTGGAATGGAAACCGTTCATGGCTTTTGCATTAGAGACTCGTTAAACACCAGGTAACTCATTATTGCAACAGATACAAAGTACAGGCGTCTCAGTGGCGCGCGTGCTTTCAGGTTTCCATGGTGATTGGCTGTCTAAAAATACTTTAATCTCCCTTTTTACTTTTTCTTGTTTCTGCTTCAAAACAATGGCTAATGGAGGTAGCAAAACACAAGCTTAAATGTATATAAAACACAAATGATGTTCTTATTGTGGTTAAAATGAGCATCTTCCTAATAATCTAAGTCTTCATAATACACGCAAGAAAACCTTATGTGCTTGAGCATTGTAATTAAAAATCATTGCGATATGTAGAGTAGTATTATATATATATATTGTTAGTTATTTCAACGAAGGGAAGCAACACTCCTTAAACCAAGCCTGAATCCAGTTCTGCATAATTATAACGCTTTTGTGTGTGTATGTGTGTGTGTGTGTGTGTGCGCCTGTGTGCGCATGTGTATGTGTGTGTGAGAGAGAGAGATTGGTGGGGGGTAGGGGTGGGGTAATTAAAGAGAAAGAGCTGTGGAATCTATGAATTCTATAAATGATCACTCTTGAAATGCTCTGTACCTGTACTTTTTAAAACTCAGATATGAGGCAGATTAACAGATAACCGTTACTGTAGATTGTGAATGTCTACAGTTAGTATGACAGACTCCTTTTGAATGGCATACAATAATAATAATAATAATAATAATAATAATAATAATAATAATAATAATAATAATATAGTATATATGCATGTTATAGATTACAGAAAGGTTGCAACATTCCCAGGTGAATGAAACAATACATTCACGACACTAATCCCACTCACACCACAGCGAGACAGTTCTGTCAATCGACAGGCACAGGTCCTAAATCCATCATCTGGAATCATCTCTTTTTGTGTACCCCAGATTTCAGGAATCCTTTGCAAAAACCATAATATGGATCTCTCTCCTAAATTACTTATATTCAAATAAAAACTACACTTTGTTTATTCCTGTTGAAATTCTGTAGAATTTCCTAAAATTTGTTTGAAGATGCTATGTGAAAAATCAGGATTTACCTTTTGAATTCTTTTTTTTGTGAGGTCTGTGCTGTGATTGAAGTTCATTTTCACTTTGTGTAACATCCGAAGCATCCCGATACAGCCGCGATGATGATGCTATTATGCTCTAGAGTCAATGTGGAAAAGGAGTGTCGATAAATTGCCATCTAATCACATTGTCTTTCCTGTAAAATGGAAATGTTTAATTCTGTTCGATAGGAAGTACATTGAAGTTGATAACAAAGCCAACAGGAACATTGACATCAGGAAATGGAAGATACATTTCAATGATATTAGGATTAAATTGCGGCCTACTGTAAAAGGGAGTATTGATGTGTACGTTCTCTTTTATAATGTGTTTTTACTATGTTGTCATACATACCTGATGATGTCATACATGCTGCAATTTAACAACTGGTAACAAACTGTGAGTGATTGTGTAAGCATTATAGAGATTAAATATATAATTCTTGATATATTTACATTGTGACCATTTACAATCCTACAGTTTCACCAGCTGTATTATATTTCATACAGATTTAAGTTTGAATAGCAACAATACAACGTGTGTTATCTTGTGCCTGTTCTGTATCCATTGGTAATCAGTCTTGGGTTTGTAGTGACAGGATATCGACATTATAGTCTAGTTTACTCATGAATTATTATTATTATTATTATTATTATTATTATTATTATTATTATTATTATTATTATTATTATTATTATTCACAAGGCTTTAACAAAATAACCATTTTAACCTTTCCCATTTTTCACAAAAGATATCAGTCAACAGAGTCAGAATCAAACTGTATTGTATTCTTAGAGACAACAGATATTTAGTTAACATTTTCTTGACATAGAATTTTGAAATATATATCATACATTAACCCATATGTTGCAGTATAGTTTTTCTATTTTGTTTATGTAAGGGCATATATGGTACATTTATTTATCAATGCAGTTTGAAATTTACAGATCAGCAATGTATTAGAAATATACAGTTTCAACACCTTGAATCCTTTCTCACTAGATATTTTGCTGGCCCAATTTCTTGAAGTAAACAAAAAATGTGAAAAGCTGTTTAGGACATGCGCATCTCCTTGGGGGAAGATGTTGATTTGCTTGTTTAATCAGAGTGTATTTAACCATTAATTGTCTTTTACTTTGCGAATAAGAAATGCTATTTCAAGTGTTTTAGGTTTGTGCATTGCCAAGCCTGTGCCCTCTGTTAATATCAGTAAATAAAACTAACAACGTGTGTTTTCAATTGGAAAAATGGATTTAAATGGTTTTGTTTTGGTATGGGTAGAAGCTGCAGGGTGCATATTGTTTAAAGCATAGAGCATTAGGACACTGCTGGATAGTAAAAGAGGCTACAGCGTGCTTAGGTTAAACTCTACATTGTGCCACTCCTCAGATGAGTGTCAAGGTTTACCCGAGTTCTTGTTTCCTTGTTTTGTGCCTTATTTTTTCCAGGAAGCCAGGGTACACAATGCCTCAATATATTGTCTTTTTTACAGTTGGCACTGTGGTTATTAATACTGCTGTGGGTTTTCAAGTTCATTGTAAACATAAAGAATCCCATTATTGAGACAGTTCAATTAACGTCCACCTCATGGTTATGGAATTGAATCCAGTGTGCGCCCAACCTGCATTTCATTTTATTTTATTTTTTTTAAAGACTGTAATAAGCTTCAATTATTTCAGAGTAATTGTCTTCTTCTCTGTATTTTCCTCTACATAAGAACATAAGAACATAAGAAAGCTTACAAAAACGAGAGGAGGCCATTCAGCCCATCTTGCTCGTTTGGTTGTTAGTAGCTTATTGATCCCAGAATCTCATCAAGCAGCTTCTTGTAGGATCCCAGGGTGTCAGCTTCAACAACATTACTGGGGAGTTGGTTCCAGACCCTCACAATTCTCTGTGTAAAAAAGTTCCTCCTATTTTCTGTTCTGATCTCCATTTGTGACCCGTGGTCCTTGTTTCTTTTTTTCAGGTCAAAAACGTCCCTTGGGTCACCATTGTCTATACCTTTTAAGATTTTGAATGTTTGAATCAGATCGCCGCATAGTCTTCTTTGTTCAAGACGGAATAGATTCAATTCTTTTAGCCTGTCAACATACGACATGCCTTTTAAACCCGGGATAATTCTAGTTGCGCTTCTTTGCACTCTTTCTAGAGCAGCAATATCCTTTTTATAATGAGGTGGCCAGAACTGAACACAATATTCTAGGTGAGGTCTTACTAATGCATTGTAAAGTTTTAACATTACTTCCCTTGATTTAAATTCAACACTTTTCACAATATATCCAAGCATCTTGTTGGCCTTTTTTATAGCTTCTCCACATTGTCTAGATGAAGACATTTCTGAGTCAACATAAATTCCTAGGTCTTTTTTATAGTTCCCTTCTTCAATTTCAGTATCTCCCACATGATATTTATAATGCACATTTGTATTGCCTGCATGCAATACTTTACACTTTTCTCTATTAAATGTCATTTGCCATGTGTCTGCCCGGTTCTGAATGCTGTCTAGATCATTTTGAATGACCTTTGCTGCTGCAACAGTGTTTGCCACTCCTCCTATTTTTGTGTCGTCTGAAAATTAAACAAGTTTACTTACTATACCAGAATCTAAATCATTAATATAGATTAGGAATAGCAGAGGACCTAATACTGACCCCTGTGGTACACCACTGGTTACCTCGCTCCATTTTGAGGTTTCTCCCCTAATCAGTACTTTCTGTTTTCTACATGTTAACCACTCCCTAATCCATGTGCGTTCATTTCCTTGAATCCCTACTGCGTTCAGTTTGAGAATTAATCTTTTATGCAGGACTTTGTCAAAAGCTTTCTGGAAATCTAAATAAACCATGTCGTATGCTTTGCAATTATCCATTGTCAATGTTGCATCCTCAAAAAAGTCAAGCAGGTTAGTTAGACATGATCTCCCTTTCCTAAAACCATGCTGACTGTCTCCCAGGATATTGTTACCATATAGGTAATTTTCCATTTTAGATCTTATTATAGTTTCCATAAGTTTACATATAATAGAAGTCAGGCTTATTGGTCTGTAGTTACCTGGTTCGGTTTTGTCTCCCTTTTTGTGGATCAATATTACGTTTGCTATTTTCCAGTCTGCCGGTACAACCCCTGTGTCAAGAGACTGTTGCATGATCTTGGTTAGCGGTTTGTAAATAACTTCTTTCATTTCTTTGAGTACTATTGGGAGGATCTCATCCGGCCCAGGGGATTTGTTTATTTTAAGAGCTCCTAGTCCCTTTAACACTTCTGCCTCTGTTATGCTAAAGTTATTTAAAACTGGATAGGAACAGGTCGACATGTGGAGCATGTTGTCCGTGTCCTCCTTTGTAAAAACCTGTGAAAAGTAATCATATAATATATTTGCTTTTTTTTTTTTCTTCATCTATGATTTTGCCATTTGTGTCTCTTAGACATTTAACCTCCTCTTTGAATGTTCTCTTGCTGTTATAATATTGGAAACACATTTTGGAATTGGTTTTAGTCCCATTAGCAATATTGATTTCTATCTCTCTCTTGGCCTTTCTAACTTCCTTTTTGACTTGTGTTTGCAGTTCCAAGTACTCTTTCTGTGTACTTTGTTTTTAGTCCCTTTTAAACGCTCTGTAAAGTGCCTTTTTTCGCTGAATATTTTTTTAAATTGATCTATTAATCCATTTTGGCCATTTTGTTTTAGATTTAGATTTGTCTACTTTTGGGATGTAATTATTTTACGCCTCTAGTACTACATTTTTAAAAAACAACCGTCTTTTTTCTTTGGATGTTTTCTCTATTTTACTCCAGTCTACTTCTGTTAGTCCCTGTTTCATTCCTTCATAGTTTGCTTTTCTAAAATTGTAAACCTTAGCTTTAGTCATTACTTTTGGGGTTTTAAAAAATACTTCAAATGAGACCATATTGTGGTCTGAGTTTGCCAATGGCTCTCTGACCTCTGTTTTAGTTATTCTGTCTTCATTATTTGAAAAGACTAAATCAAGGCATGCCTCCCCTCTAGTCGGTGCCTTGACAGATTGCTTTAGGAAGTCCTCAAAGTAAGAAGAAAGTTAAACATATTTTTTTGTTATGAATATTAAAAGGTCAGTACAATGTAGTATGCTTGAATTTCTTGTTGCTGACTATTTAACATGACATTTTGAAAGAGATGCGTTGAAAAAAGAACCTTTTGCAATGTAGAAACCACTTAACAACTGTCTAAGAAACTGAACAGACAAATTCAGCACTCTGGACAGAGCCAGTGCATGTTAAATGCCTAACCTAGTAAAGGGCTGTTGTTTAAACAGAGTAATGCAATGATAAATAATTTAACAAGAGCTGTTATTTTCGTTTCATACGGTGTTCCTAAATTCAACGCTAAACAAAATCGTTCCTAAACTCACCGTTGAGCGCTAGTGACGCGCAGTGTTGGCTCAACGCTGATTCAGTGAACTCACCAACTCTCAGAGCAGGTGAGCTGCTCAACAGAAAGATGGTGAAACCCACAACCACGATCAAGCTGTGATATAAAAATGATGAATGGGATTTGGATGTAGATACTGACACCGCAATCCACCTTCAAAACGGTAATTGTTAATATACACACATTTCTTTATATATATATATATATATAAAACTGCAGTGTACAATATTGAATGTATATGAAAGAAAAGGTTTTTTAAAAAAAAAACTTTTATTTTCAGGACGTTTCAGGCAAAAGCCCTTCTTCAGCTGTTTAAAAAGAAACGTTTTTTTCTAGTGTAGTGTTGTTAATTAATATCAAGTAAAAGTGCGGCAGTATTTATAATTAACCCCATGGTTTTGATCAATATCTTTTGTATAAACAAGAAAGACAACAAATCATTTGAGATATACAATTGAGGGAATCTATCCATGTTCTGTTTCGAAATATGTATCAGCAGGCCAATATTTTAATTCCATAACAAAACTAAATATATAAAGAAAAGTCCCATAGCGACTCTTCCTGTGTCAGGTTTTTTAGCATATCTACTGGTCCAGCAACCCTGTGGATTAATTTGCCTTGGAAGGAGGTAGCAGAATATTTTTGTATGCTGTAGATGTGACTCCAGATACGTTAATCTTAGAGTGACCTTACAAGAGACAAGACTGTAAGCTCACATTCACATAAGAGTCCTAATATATGCATTTGGTAAATGTGAACATGCAAACACTGCAGATGTGGTACTAATACACTATATAAGATATGTGGAGCACTGGAAAAGTCAGCAACCTAAAGAACTAAGTTTTGTTCTGTGGTTAAAGGGCAGAGAACTTGAAGGCACCTGCCACAACTCTCCCATGTCTTAAGGCATCTCACTTTCCCCTGACATATTTAAATGAAGAGATAAGAAAACACTTAGTACTAGCAGTGAAACTCCCAAATTAGTTTGTCAGGACCTGCTCAGTGTATTTTTTAGTCTCTTATGTCACACTTGCCTCTAGATGTCCCAGAAATTCTTTTTACAGCCAGTCTAGTGTTACTGATTCTGTTTTGTGTGCAGCATAAAGGACTTGAAGTTCACTTCAGAGCAGTGTGCAAAAGCCTCTCTGTGGCTGGGAGTTAAGCCACTTGGCAAGGCAACAGTTTTGCAGTGTCAGCGGGTTACACAGTAGTTTGTGAACTATATCCTGTTCAAGGAACTATTAACACCCTTTTTAAGACAGGCTGCAGTCTATAATGGATCATGTGGTGGTGATCCAATTTAATTCAGAGCTGTAAATCAAAGGTTTAATAAAATATCTAGAGAGGAAGGAAGAGGGATGGGGTGTTACCACGGTCTTGACTCTAACACTTGTGTGGAACATCTTCCAAGGCATCTCTTGTCTTTGCTGTTATTACCTGCCACTGTCCTTCAGTTATTGCTTTACCAAGTGACTGGCTGAAGATGAACTGAGGCAATAATCAGAAATGCCCTGGAACTAACTCCACACAAGAAGTGAAGACATGAATCATGGGAAAAAATACATAATAATAATAATAATAATAATAATAATAATAATAATAATAATAATAATAATAATAATAAATAGAACTGTGGCCAAAATACATTTATTTTTCAGATTACTTTTGATATTTCTTTGTATTCTTCCATTGAACAAAAACTCCCAGTGGTCAAAGAGGCACCGGAACAATGAATGAGATGAGATGCTTTTATTAGACATCAAATATGGACCAAGCTTATTAAATGAATAGATGCCAGATCAGATGAATAAACGAAGCTGCCGATTATAAATGTGAAGGTGAAACCTGGTGAGGAACCAGCTGGAGGAAGTTCAGGAGGATCCTCCCTCCCAGGGTGAGAGACGACCTCTGAATGCTGGAGCTGCAGGGCGTGTGAAACAACTTCATACAGGCAGTGGAGGTTCAGGAATATATTATAGAGTGAGGCAAAGTGGTTGAGAAAAGACAGTGCTGGTTTGTTTCTGGCATGTTAATATTACTTTGAATAAGTAAAACACAACTGATTACTGGCTATAAAGAGTAATATATTACATATTACTGATTACATTCTTATGATTTATGTGTTTATTTATTTTATTTATTCATTCTTTAACCAGGAAAAAACCCATTGAGACTGAGGCCTCTTTTACAAAGATGACCAGAAACAGACAGCAGTAATTTCACATCTCTAAAAACAACGTCACTCTAAAAGACAATCTCATCATACATTCAATCTAGGGTCAGAAACATTTACACTTCGATATTCCTATAATGACTATGTACTGTACACAAAATATTAACTTAAATGAAATTAACATTCACATGCACACACTGCTACTATGACAACCATCTTGATTGTACAATAAGGAAAAAGAAAAAGAGAAATAAGGATACAGAGAGAAATGGCAGATGGAAAAAAAAGCAAATGAAGAATTATAAACATTTAAAATACACAACTAACTAACTAATAAAACACCACAACACAGAAACATGATTACTAATTACCAGTTCTTTCATGTTATTTTTGCCAATAATAATACTTATAATAATAAAACACACATACCACAGGCAGCATTAAACGTTTTGCACTTGAGTACAATTAGTTTTACTGGCCTGTATCTTAGTTTTAATTCTGGGAAGGTAGAGAAATGAATCAGATACTACAGGAGTACTTCAGGTGCCTCTGCAAGATTTTAAAAAAAAGTGTTATTTTTTTCCTTGAAAGACAATCTGATTACTTTTTTTAAATAAGTAATGCCTTACTTTAATTGGATACTCAAAAAGTTATCTGATTACAAGAAACTCTTTACTGTAATTAGACTTTAACATACCTGGTTGTGCTTCTCACAAAACCAGCCAATCCCTGATTTAAACTGACTAGTGGAGATGTTTTAAGATGCCTTACATGCCTTACTAACAGGCTGGCATTGCTGGAAGGAGGGGCCAAGTCTGAGTTTTCACATGCCAATGGAACACTTTGACAATTGAGGACAACTTTCAAAAGGCAGTACTGTATAAACATATAATTTCATTGAAGACTACGAAGCTTCAAATAACATTTTCATAGCTTTTTTTTTTCTACGATCCCCTTGTCTTTTCATAGTGTTTGTAATAAGTGTTTCGTATTGTAACATGTTTTGATTAGTTTGCCTTGTTTTGGTTGGAGTTCAGAAGCTGGTTTTCAGTGTCTTTATATAAGTAATCCTGTTTTATTGATGGACAGCAGGTGTTCATGAGATGACACTGGCGCGCACTAACATAAAGACACTTTGACTGATCTAGCCTGTGTTACACATATGCATGTGTGAGCTAGGGGATTTATCCTCCTAAAACGTCATATCAGTGGACAGTTCATTTTGTACGCAGATTTTTCCCTGATGCTTTCAGTTTTATAGGAGTGGCTATACCTTTAAAATATTTACATATATATATTTTTTAATATGTGAAATGCACATTTTCTGTCTCCCCGGATCAAGAATATGAAACCTAGATGCAACATAAATAATACAAGTTACATTTTTAAAAGATTTATTCTTGCTTTTTCCCTGTCGCAGTTCATGTTTTATGTTAATCATTACATTAGATGCTTTCAGTACACTTCACTGCAGAGCAAATGCAGAACTGTCCTACAATTTTGACTACTTCAACATTATGTAGCAGGTCTCTTTATACTTTGTGTTTTCAAAATCTTTACTTTTCTCTGTGAAAGTTCTTAGAAGGGCACACTGGGTCAGTTGTATAAGCCTTTTCTCTGGTGAAAATAATACATAAATTATTCAAATCTAGTGAGGAATACTTACCTTTTAATTTATGTTTTAGCTTCCTGGGCTGTGACATCTCCAAATCGAACATGAACTACTGTATTTTGTAGTTTCTTTGATTACATGATGTTAAAAGATCTAAATTATGTTCAAATCTGGGGTTTTTTATGTCTCAATCCTAAAATTCTAGATGATGCAAAACTTTTGGTCATAGCTGTAGTTAGCAGTAAGCATTGACTGCTAACAGGTGTCCACAGACAAGACAACATATCTAGATTTTGTTCTTCTTTCTGTTGAAGATATTCCAGTTCTTTGCTTGTATTTTACACCCCAGTTTGGATTATGCAGATATTTACAGATTCTAAATGGTTGCTGCTACTTCCTGGTACCCAGTCAATGTGTGTGCTGTTGCTCAAACTCAATCCAATTGTCTATCTGCAAGCAGACCATGTGACATACAGCAATGGTAGGATGCAGCAGTTTTTCTATAGCGTAGATTTTGAAATGTTCTTGTATTACGATTTAACGTGACATAAAATCAAGTGAAAAACGAAAGATAATCAGCACAATAAAAGGGGAATAAGTGATCATGTGAATAAAGATAATAAGGCATTTAAAAGCATTGATTAACATGTCTTTAATATTCAGCCATACCCGACGACTACATTACAATTTTGATGCAAATATATTTTAAAGGCTACCAACTAAGAAAAACAATGTTTTTCTTTCTGTTTCTTTGTATATAGGTATTACTCGTATGTTATACAGGGGAGGGGAAATGTAGGCTATAATAAAGTTAAAAACAAAAGTGAGGTAAATGTGTCATTGAGTGAAAATAAATAAAACACACATTTATTATCTGGTACTTTTTATTTATCTTAATTATAGTAGTGCCATAAATAAAACTTAGGGCTAGAGAGAACTAAGGTATGTGCTATTGAAGCCGCCTTTAGTGTGACTAAAAGAATTGCCTCAGAAAAAATAGGCAGTAGGTGTCTCCAATCAAAGCTGTTTTAGATGGTAGTTTAAGTTGGAAATTGGTAGGCTACCAGAGGAAATGGTAGAGTAGTCATGTGTGTATTTTACTGGCATGTCTGTGCTTAGTAAAACCTCACTGAGGAATTCTAACCTAACGCTTCAATCAATCTACAAGTGTTTTAAATGAGCCATGTTTTAAAAACCATGTTACCTGTCATTAGCTTTAGTGCTGCTGTCACTCTGTTACCAATAAGGGCTTTTGTTTGAAAGGTCTTCAATTATTTATTTACAGTATTTTTTTTAAAGTATGTGTTTGCTGTTGTGTGTCTTGCTCACAGTCATTATAAAAAGACTTTAATTTGTGTTGTGCCTCATTTCCTGTATCATGAGTATAGGAGACTTCCCCTCTGTTGTGGAGAAAACAAACCATTATACTCACTGCACAGAACTCCATTCAGCTGAGGGCATTAGAAATCACCTATGACAATTCAAACGATCACTGTGAAGTATTTGTCAAAATCCCAGTACCTCTTACCCTGTGCAATTATAAAGTACAATACATAAATAAACATACTTTCTTATGTTTCTGACTAGTTGCTCAGTACAATCTTCATTTTTTGGGATTATTCATAAGGTACAAATGACATTGGGACAATGGCATGACCACTCCCTGCATATCATTATAATACTGAACCTCAGTATTCACTGTTAAAGGGAAACATTACCACTTCAGTAAGAACTTATACAGAATTATGTGGTTTGCAAGGCCATCCTAGTGTATAAACTGATCATAGATGTGATATTGTTGCCATTGGTCTCAAAGCCAGAACGTGCATCATTATTAGCATTGCTAAAACATAAAAGGCTTCCTGGCATCTTTTATGTGTAGATTTTGTCAGTTGTTTTTTCAAAGCTCGTATTTGCCTGTGAGTTGTAAAATAAACGAATGTAAAAAAATATGAATAATACACTTGACTTAATGGTTGGCTGGACTATGCAGTGTGACTCTAGTTCTGCACTGCTATTTTCATGCATTTTCTTGTGGCTTATATTCATTGAACTAAGGGAGAGATAGACACTAAACAATGCATGAAATAAGATCCTTGAGACCCCACAATGTTGGCTGGGTGCTCAGCCGGGTCCTGTGTTTCAGTTCCTGCCAGATCAATATAGAGTCATTTAGGGTTATAGGATGCCTAATGTCTGTGTATGAAGGAATATAGACACAAAAAGTGAAATGGTTTACCCACTACCAGTGTTGATAAAAACCCTATACACAGATGCTCACCATCCTATGCCTCTATTATATTGCTTCATTGTTAATATACAAGTTATAATATCTGTATTTGTTTTCTATTCATGACCAACCTTTCTATAGTCCAAATCATTTTCCTTGAAAAGATGGAGTATATTGATGAAGACAATCCCGGGTGATATTATCAGTTTGAATTGACTTTGCAGTTAGATGGAATTCCACAATATTTCCTCAGTTGTTTATAATTGGTTTTAGATGCGTGAACTGTCATGCAAATATGTTACCTTGACCTTTCCCAGAGCCTAAAACCTGGCAACAAAGAATTGGATACCTGATTGTTCATGGTAAAGAATGGAATGACAGCAGGCCTCTGCAATGGCTTCGATCACTTGCCATCACTTTGCAACTCTTGTCTTACATTTGCTGAGACGTCAGTAAATCTATTTAACAAGCCTTGAAGCTTTTGAAATCAATAACTTACAAATAATGGTGGACAATGGAGGAATTAGTACAGCTGAAACATGAGCTGCTCTACTGATCATAGATAGGGTGACCAGACATCCTGGTTTTACATCAAACGTCCCGCTGTCCCGACATTTTTCTCAAAATCTTAAAAAAGTCCCGGTTTTCAGCCACTTCCTGTAGCGCGACACACTCCAAATACATTTTATCCAAATAACGTAAACAACCGCTTCCTGTATTACTTAGTTTATGGCATCTGCATTGAAAACAAAATCAAATAAAAAAAGATGCAAGGGTAATCAAGAACATTATTTTTATAAAGTGATTTTTATAAAGTTATCAGACATCGCCCCTCCTCGAGTCAGTTGTCACCCCTCCTTGAGTCAATGGTCAGACATCAGACCTCAGCCCTCCTCGAGTCAGTCGTCAGGCATCATGTATCAGTCCTTGAGATTTTTTTGGAGGGGAGGGGAGGAGAGTGAAGGGTTGGACGGAGTCATCTGAATCACCCAATCAAATGAGCAAAAAGACTTTCGGTGCTTCCATTGGATGACACAATACCTTTTTTTTTTCGGTTGCACACACTCACAACCGGGCTCTTCACACCGCAGCAGCCTGGAGCAGACTTACTGCTTCCTTTTTAAACCCTGCACCTGGTTCTAATTTCCAATCATGCCCAGATGCAGGTGATAACTACTAATAAAACAATTAAATTAAACCAATGTGCATTTGCACATGTTTTTCATGCAGGGAGGATATTAACCCCCTCCCTGCTATCTTACACATCCTCCCCCTTGTATTTCCAAGACACCGGCCATTCGACGGCCACTTCCCTCCACCCTTAAAACACCACCCACCCTCAAGTATGATTTCTTTAATCTTCGCCTTCTTCCACGGGCGGGCTTGAGGGTGGGTCAGTCCCTCCGGCGCTTCCTGGGAGGGACCGAGAACAGGCGAGGAGGGACCCGGCCGGCTTGCCCTGGGTGACTGTAGCGCAGGCCGGTGACCGGGAGCAGGAACTGACAGGCAGAGGTGCGTGGCTCTGGACCTGCGCAGCGACGTCTGCAGCCTCAGGGGGAACGCAGTGGGATGAAGGGGGAGCACATGCGACGTCTGACTCCCATGATGTGACGTCTGCGGCTTCAGGGGGAGCGGAGAAAGGGACCAGGCAAGCAACTGTGCCTGGCAGTGCTGCGACCTGGCAGCAAGGTCAAGTTCAGGGAGGTCGGGGCATTCCGGCCAGGTGTCCACGATGTCGGGACGGGGAACCTCCCTTAGCAGCGCCGGACTGGCTTGCAGGGTTGGTGGTTGAGGTCCAGCTCTGTAGGTTCTTTTTTCGGCAGTCCCAGCTCCAGTCTCCACCTTTCTGTCTGCTCCACTTGAGCAGTGGTGTTTTTATTGATCCTTTCAATCAACTCTTTCAGATCCATTTTCATTTTCATGCACATGTTTTTCATGCAGGGAGGATATTAACCTCCTCCCTGCTATATACTATATACTATACTATATACTATATACAGTGCCTTGCAAAAGTATTCAGACCCCTGACCAATTCTCTCATATTACTGAATTACAAATGGTACATTAAAATTTCGTTCTGTTTGATATTTTATTTTAAAACACTGAAACTAAAAATCAATTTTTGGTTTTATGTTGGGAAATATTTTTAAGAAAAATAAAAAACTGAAATATCTTGCTTGCATAAGTATTCAACCCCCACACATTAATATTTGGTAGAGCCACCTTTTGCTGCAATAACAGCTTTAAGTCTTTTGGGGTAAGTATGTACCAGCTTTGCACACAGTGTCAGAGTGATTTTGGCCCATTCTTCTTGGCAGATTTGCTCCAGGTTGTTCAGGTTGGTTGGACGACGCTTGTGGACCGCAATTTTCAAATAGTGCCACAGATTCTCAATGGGATTGAGATCAGGACTTTGACTGGGCCACTGTAGGACATTCACCTTTTTGTTCTTGAGCCACTCCAATGTTGCTTTGGCCTTGTGCTTGGGATCATTGTCCTGCTGAAAGGTGAATTTCCTCCCAAGCTTCAGTTTTTTAGCGGACTGAAGCAGGTTCTCTTGCAGTATTTCCCTGTATTTTGCTCCATCCATTCTTCCTTCAATTTTAACAAGATGCCCAGTCCCTGCTGATGAGAAGCATCCCCACAGCATGATGCTGCCACCACCATACTTCACTGTAGGGATGGTGTGTCTTGAGGCATGGGCAGTGTTAGGTTTGCGCCACACATAACGCTTTGAGTTTTGGTCAAAAAGCTCTCTTGGTCTCATCTGACCACAAAACCTTTTCCCACCTTTTCCCACATCGCAGCTAGGTCACTCTCATGCTTTCTGGCAAACTCCAGACGTGCTTTCAGATGGTACTTTTTGAGTAACGGCTTCTTTCTTGCCACCCTCCCATACAGGCCAGTGTTATGCAGAGCTCTTGATATGGTTGACTGGTGCACCATTACTCCACTACCAGCCACTGAACTCTGTAGCTCTTTCAAAGTGATTGTTGGCCTCTCTGTGGCTTCTCTCACAAGTCTCCTTCTTGTTTGAGCGCTGAGTTTTGAGGGACGGCCTTTTCTTGGCAGTGCCTGGGTGGTGTGATGCAGCTTCCACTTCCTGATTATTGATCCAACTGTGCTCACTGGGATATCCAAACACTTGGATATTATTTTGTACCCTTTTCCTAATCTATGCATTTGTATTACTTTATCTCTAACTTCTGTAGAATGCTCTTTGGTCTTCATTTTCCTTCAGATTCACAGCCTGACCAATGATCCTTCAACAGTGGGGTTTTTATCCAGAAAATGTGACAGCAACTTTAATGGTTCACAGGTGGAGGCTAATGGTAAGGAAATTGTGTCCTCGTTAGGGCAATTTCTTTCATCGGTGTAAACTGGGAGCTTCCACAGTACAGGGGTTGAATACTTATGCAAGCAAGATATTTCAGTTTTTTATTTTTCTTAAAAATATTCCCCAACATAAAACCAATGTCACCTTATAATTATTGATTTTGGGTTTCAGTGTTTTAAAAAAAAATATCAAACAGAATGAAATTTCAATGTACCATTTGTTATTCAGTAATATGAGAGAATTGGTCAGGGGTCTGAATACTTTTGCAAGGTACTGTATATATATATATATATATATATATATATATATATATATATATATATATATATATATATAATTTCCAATCCAAAGTTTACAAAGTTACAAATATGTATAACAATGCATACATTTTCAATCTGCATAACTTGCCTTTCCTTTTCCCTCAGCAACATTACATACAACCCCCCCCCCCCTCATTAGATCTGTTAACCTTAAAGTTAAAGTATGTATGAGCAGTTTGTACATTCTTGAACATTTTTCAGGTCTTTACCAGAGGGAACTTTTGATAAAGGAATAAACATCTATGTCCAACAAGAACCCAGTTCAATCAAAATATTTGCCTGAGGCAACATAATACCTGTGGGCATCAGACACTTTTCTTCACAGTAGTTTGTAACCCGTGGAGAGCTTCTGTCCTTGTCGTGTGATTGCTTCCATTTGACTCATTAATAATTTAATGAATTAGGGTCTCCTCGTCATTTGCTGAATGCACATTTTTTGAAACCCTAGTTGACTAAAAGCTGTATACGCATTTTATATAAGAACTTCAAACCTTTCATATTTTTTATTGTATCATTATTGTTTGCTTTATTACCAGGCTGCAACTCAAATACATATAATAAGTCATGCTCTCATTAGAACGTATTAGTAGTAACTGCACTTGACATTCTGCTGAGAGTGTAGATCTCACACTCACAATGTCAATGACAGAACCATTTTCGGTGACCTCGGGCCCACAAGTGAATCACCTAAGTAAACAGTGCATGACCAAGACACGTTGAAATCGAGTGATCAGCATTCACTTAATTCATTATGTTTTAAAACATGATACTCACACATTAGGTTTTGTGAACTGGCTATTATTCTTTACTGATAAGTGAAACCCATGGCTTGGGTTAACAGTGGAACCAAAATGTGTGAGATCACACAGCATTCCCTGCAGTGGTCCAGGTATTTTAAAACAAACTGGATAATTCCTCATCTCCCTCCTTCCCTCCCTGTATTGTTACAGCATGTTTTTATTATGAATAACTGTGTTCTTTATAACATAATTTATAACATATTTATAGATGCAAATTTTATCAATATTTTACCCTTTAGTTGACTTAATCAAATACGAATCTAAAATAGACACAAACAAAAACAAATGCAAATATTATTTTCAAAATAATTTATTAAGTTCTGGGATGTAATTACATAAATAGTCAGTATTTTATTACATTTTGTTTTTATATATTTTTCAATAGGTTTGCATTAGTTTGAACTGAACAAAGTTGTAACATACAAAATAGTCTTCTAGTCCAAATTTCATAGTTTATGAAGTGCTTGTTGCTTTAATAAACATATGTGTCTACAGAACAAAGAAAGAATTGGCTACACAAGTTTCTTGAGATTCTTTTCATAGGAAGTGAACCACCTGAAAAGAGACAAAACAAAATATAAATTAGAGGCCACAATATGTTTAACAAAGCTGTGTTTTTTGAAGAAATATTGGTTAATTGGTTACAAAATTGGTTACAAAAGAATGGCCTCCGATTTCTTAATGCACATAAACCATAAAAATATTGATTGTGTATCTTTTGTAGCTTGGTACCTGTGTCTTCTTAGACCTACAGTTGTCTGTCCTTGACACCAAACCACTTGCTATGTCAGAACCTTTTTTGTCTCCAATGAAACACAGCAGGAAAAAAAAAGGTTTGGATCTATAACTTCAAGGAACATTCTTTACTGATACATTTTCCAAGGTATTTGAAGTTGTACAATGATTATTCATTTCATTAAATAAAAAATATATTTGTTTCACTCTGCAGTGTACCACAGTCATCAACATTTTCTGTGCCCGGATTTCTTCCTTGGATCTGTTCTGTTAAGATTGGGCAGCTCTCATGGAAATGGCATTAGGGCCTCCCATGGGAGAAAACACAGTTTCCTCAATATAAAGGATTTCTATTCCCTTTACATTCAGGTAGCCTATAAGTATAATGCCAATTATAACATCGTAGATGTGTGTCAAATTTCCTGAGTGATGTCACAACTCATACATGATGGCTTGTCCCTTTGTTTCAGGGATAAAGACAACCTGATTGAATCTTATTATAACCTTGTTCGTGGTTCAGGGTGCATGAGCTAGGGCTCCTCCCCATTCTGTCCCACCAATAATATCTGCCTATTCATGCCCTTATTCTCTGTCTTGCATTTTTTCGTTTCCTCCTCCCTTTCTCCTGTACTATGTTGCTCCACCTCTGCAACCGTCTCCCTCTGGGGGCAAGTGAAGCTCAGTTCCCCACTCAGCCGCCCTGACCAAAACTCTTTTCCTTTTTCCTGTTCTCTACCCTCTAGGTTCCCTTGCAGGAATTAACAGTTGCTTCCCAGCCTTGGAGGCCGATCCATTTGGTCTCACCTTCACAAGGACGGATTTCTGCGAGTCAAGGGGAAACCCTGTACTTCTCCCTAAGTCACAAGTACTTCTCTCCTATTCTCAATTCCCGAGGTTCTTCCTCCACGCAGCCCTTGCTCCTGTCCTGTTAATTAGTTATACTAATTATGAACATAGTAGGAATTGCAGTTACAAATTCAAATGAACCCCTTCAGGACCAGACTTTATTGCTGATTGGAGTTATACCTAGGTCCAGGCTTGACCTTTTTCCCCCCTTTTGATACTTTACAAAACAACTACCGGTACATCACACCGGTTACACATAACCACACAGAGAGACAATATAATCAGTTTCTCCAAATAACCTACAATGTCATTGAGTGCACTTTTAGTATTCTTAAAATGTGTTTCACATGTTCAGCCCCACAGAAGGTCGCTGACATCTTCTCAGCACTTGGTGTTCTCCATAACAATAAAATTAACAGAAGGTTGTCAGCGACCTTCTGTGGGGATATGTGGATATTTTGTTGGATGACAGTGACATAGGGAAACTTAATAATCTGCTTTTTAATAAACACTTTTTTAAACTATCTCCTAAGTGTTGCTGAGCTTCTCACCTAAACTCTCTTTACCAGGCAGAATCTGGCATTTAAGGGACAATGGACAAGCTATGACACATGTAATACATTTCACAGCATATTAAACAGTACATACAGTGATCTGCTGTTTTATTTATGTTGACATTGCTAGTACACTAATCTGAGTTTGGTTTTTTGTTTGTTTGTTTTTTTCTCTTTAGCTGTTAATTATTTAGGACATACCTAAAGCCTTACATGAGTACAACTGACTCTGTTATTTATTTGTTCTACTCACTTTAATAGTTAATCCTTTCCATAAGGCACTGTGGACCATCAGACAGTTTCAGATGATCATGTAAGATGTGCTACCTCCTTGTGACACCTCCTGCTTTCCTGGAAGAAAATGAAATTCCGCTAAATAACCATTTTTAACATTGTTGACTCACAATTGAAGAAACGTATGTATGGAAGTAACCCACTGTCTGACCCTGGGCAGATCACTCAAGCAAGCCCCTTGAGATACTTAAATCGTTTAAATAATATTTCATGTTTGAACTCTATAGAATCTGATTTGATATTTGAATTTGAATTTATTTTCCACACTGGTTGATAAACGTCATTGTCCAAGGTCGTACTGTCTAAACACATGAATAATTAACAAACTTTTATCATCTAGAAAAACCTTTCATTTGGGTAAGAGGTTAGCCACAGCATCACAGTGCTCAAAACAATTTTATAAATTCTGCTCCTGTGCTCAAAACCATTTTATAAATTCTGTTTTTATTTTCTGTTTGCTTTTAAACTCCTTTCAAGAGGCCTTTGTAAGTACAGTAGGGACTTCTCTCTTAATGGTTATTCACAAATATGGTAAATAGTACTGCACACTAGCATTTTGAGTTGCAGGTCATTTTAATGGTAGCTATTTTTTATTTTGACTATTCGCTTGTTATTGTTGGTTTAAATTTGCACTAAAGGAACAGTTAACCACTTTTTTAAATGTAGACATGCCTCAACCTTCAGTATTATACCTATTTATGTTTTTAAACATCAAGCTCATATGAGCAGTTTATTGGAACAGCCAAAAAACACATTCACATTGGAGCATTAACTTAATATTAACTGGCTAGAGCCTACTTTATATGCCATTTATATGTCATTTTCCAAATTCCAAAAGCTGTTATACAAACAATACAAAACCTCATATTCATTCTTTCTATGTACTTGCATAAACAAAATCATGAAAATCATTTTAGCTTTTAAAATCACAAATATAGGTTCAGCAAACTAAAGTTAAAATATAGATATAGGCCTACAAAGAAAATAAAAAAATAATAATAAGCACTGGCTCTAGGGTGAAAAACATTCTTTTCTATTATCAATTCAACAGATCAAATCATATGAACACACCCTAACAAAATGTGGATATCTTTAGTTTCTAAACAAAAGCAATGACCCTAATGCTGCAAGCTAGGAAGGCACACCACCCACATACAAGCAGAGGTATTCTTTTTTTAGGAGAAATTAACTTGGATTATATAAAAACCTCCATTCATGAAATTATTTGAGAAACCAGAAGACTTTTTTTTGTAGCTCAATTTCACTGAGAGTTTACACACGCAAGGTACAGACATGTTAGCTAACAAGCAGGCCTGGTATTTGTATAAGCAGTTAACAAATCATCTTTAAATTTTGCACAATTAGCATGAAACTGTAAGAGAAATATACAGTAGGTACAGAGTCTTAAATATGCAGAACATCAAGGACTGAATAACAGTACCAAACACCACTCTGTGACACTTTTTACAACCTGTAGTGTTGGTTTGTTTCTGAAGTATGAACTCAGTGCAGTGGTGCGTCTACGTGGTTCTCCCCAGGGCTTGCTGATAACCAAGTTATTCACTATTCTTGTTTTCATGCAACAGACACCATGTTATTCTCTTTCCACATTACTGTACATGTGACAGAGAGGAACAGAGAGGAAGCCAACATGAACCAAAGGGGGTTTTCCAATGTTAGCATTCCTCAAGCCAGCCCAGAAAAGTTAAACACATCTGGGAACTTTTTCATCCCTTGCTGTTAAAAGGATGCCATGTACAGCAACAAAGTCATAGTAATATAAATATATACAAAGTATAAAGAAAAACATAAGAAGTGGCAACATAAGGCACACAACCTTTTCATCCCCTGCTATTCCACACGGAGCACATATAAAATGTAAATCTTGTGTCATGAATACCGCACAATGTCATTAACAAACTTGTTATGATTATGAGAAGTTTTTTTTTAAGAAGAAACAGAATTTTTAATACATTATGCCATCCAGATAGCAAAAAATGTGCAGCTCCAAACCAGATGGGATTTCTTCTTCTCATTTTTTTTTAAACCACAACCTATACAGCAATATTTCATGTGAATATACAATTGCAAAAAAATATCATGGTTTCCCATAAACTGAAATATTTTAAATCTATGTACTGGTGACCTGTTTTTCTGGTTTTTATTTGATTGTGGCAGGGTCCATGACCATACCATACTTAAAAAAAATAATATATCAAATGTTAAATATATCTTAATATCCCTGTGTAACAAATTGCAGATTATACTATATTTTTGTGACACTCTTCTTCCAACCCTGGTGTAGTTTTATTATATCTATGCAATAAGGCCCAGCTGGGCATCCGTATACGTCGAATATACGGATGCATCAGAGCGTTGTGAGGCACGAGACGAAGTCATACCCTGAGAAGTCTGAATATTCAACGTACACGGATGCCTCAGAGCGTTGTGAGGCACGAGACGAAGTCAAACCCTGAGAAGTCTGAATATTCAACGTATACGGATGCCTCAGAGCGTTGTGAGGCACGAGACGAAGTCAAACCCTGAGAAGTCTGAATATTCAACGTATACGGATGCCTCAGAGCGTTGTGAGGCACGAGACGAAGTCAAACCCTGAGAAGTCTGAATATTCAACGTATACGGATGCCTCAGAGCGTTGTGAGGCACGAGACGAAGTCAAACCCTGAGAAGTCTGAATATTCAACGTATACGGATGCCTCAGAGCGTTGTGAGGCACGAGACGAAGTCAAACCCTGAGAAGTCTGAATATTCAACGTATACGGATGCCTCAGAGCGTTGTGAGGCACGAGACGAAGTCAAACCCTGAGAAGTCTGAATATTCAACGTATACGGATGCCCTACAGGGCGTTATTGCATTTATAATCCAGGTAAAACAGTGGATTTGAAGAAAAAAATAAAGCATACATTATGTTTAAGGCAAAAAATTATTAGTGTTTTTTACTAAATATCCTTACGCCAAATAAAGTAGTCCCATGTGTAACTTTGAACTACACACTAAGTTAAGATGAGTAAATGATTTCAATTAAAACATGTAAAAGAAAGTAAATTATTTTTTTGAAAGTGTGCACATTGCCATTGAAAAAATACACCGGGGGGCGGAGTTGAGACAGCACAAGTTAGTTTTTTTCTTCCTGTCAGTGCAGACACACTGAGCAGAACAGACCCGAGGAATAAAAATAAATTCAACAATGTCTCGGATTTCAGTAATTTGTTCAAGATCTGTGTCAGAGAGGGGTGGATAATGTGCACAAACCACTAAAAAAATAAATTGTTTGAATTGACAAAGTCGGGGTGAGTGAGCATAAAGACAGTGATTTTTATAATTTTTTAATTTTTTGGTATTTTTTTGTTTTGCTATCTTCCAGTTCATTTAATTGTTCTTCATCCAAATCAGCATGTCTACTTACTACTTTGGGATATTTTGCTGGTAATTGGTCACTCAGTTTCATAGTTATGTAAGTGAGTGTTAGCCAGATGGCTACCTATACTTAGTTTAAATTCTGTGAGGCAGCGCAGTGATTTAGAATATGTGACAAGGGGAGCTCCCGAGTGGCACATCCAGTAAAGGCACTCCGCGTGGAGTGCAGGATGCGCCTTATAGCCTGGAGATTACTGGTTCAAGTCCAGGTCATGCTTCCCAGAGGCCGGCGCACAATTGGCCGAGCGCTGCCCGGGTGGGGAGGGTTCAGGTCGGCAGGGTAATCCTCGGTTCACCGAGGGTAATCCACGGTTCGCTGCGCACCAGCAACTCCTGTGGCCAATAGGGCGCCTGCGGGTCTGCTGTGGAAGACACTCTGATCTGTGTTGTCCTCCGGCACTATGGGACTGGTGGACCTGCAGCACAAAAAAAGACAGTTTGGCAGGACACGTTTCGGAGGACAGGTGCGTCTGCTGCCGTTTCCCGAGTCGACATGAGAGTTGCAGTGGTGAACCGGGATAAAAATAATAATTGTAATAATTGGGCATTCCAAATTGGGGAGAAAACGGGGTAAAAACCTTTGGCAACGACTATATATATATATATATATATATATATATATATATATATATATATATATATATATATATATATATACACACTACCGGTCAAAAGTTTTAGAACACCTCCATTTTTCCAGTTTTTATTGAAATTTACGCAGTTTAATGTCTCAATGTACTCTGAAATTAAAGCATAGAACAAATAAACAATTGGAGATAAAAAGAAATCATGGAATCGTTTTGTTTAACAAAATTTAATCTAAATTTTGACTCATCAAAGTAGCCACCTTTTGCAGATATAACAGCCGAACACACTCGTGGCATTCTTTCTACAATGGAAATCAAATATTGTTCAGAAAGTTCTTCCCAACACTGTTGCAGAAGTTCCCACAAATGTGTTGCACTTGTAGGTTGCTTTGCTTTCACCCTTCTGTCCAGTTCATCCCAAACCAGCTCAATGGGGTTTAAGTCTGGAGACTGTGCTGGCCATTCCATGATTTGAAGCCTACCGTCTTGTTCTTTTCTTCTAAGGTAGTTCTGACATAGCCTGGAGGTATGTTTTGGGTCATTATCTTGCTGTAGGATGAACCCCTGACCAACTAGGCGTATACCAGAGGGTATTGCATGGCGCTGCAAAATGCTGTGGTAGCCGTTTTGGTTCAGGGTGCCACTCACTCTGTGCAAGTCGCCGACTCTGGATCCAGCAAAAGAGCCCCAGACCATCACGCTTCCTCCTCCATGTTTGACAGTTGGTGTCACACACCGAGGAACCATCCTTTCGCCTACTCGACGGCGTACAAAAACCCTGCGTGATGAACCGAAGATTTCAAATTTTGATTCATCGGTCCATAAGACCTTCTTCCAGTCTTCAGTAGTCCACTGGCGGTGCTTCATGGCCCAGGCAAGCCTCTTTTCTTATTTTGCCATCTTAGCAATGGCTTTCTTACTGCCACTCGACCTGTCAAACCTGCAGCTCGAAGTCTTCTCTTCACAGTTGAAAATGAGACTTGCTTACTTCGACCAGTGTTAAGCTGTGCTTGAAGCTGTTGTCCTGTGAGCCGCCTATCACGCAAGCTGTTGACTCTCAGAAACTTGTCTTCTGATTCTGTTGTGGCTTTGGGTCTGCCAGACCTCTTCCTGTCAGAGTTTCCTCCAGTTTCCAAGTGCCTTTTGATGGTGTAGGAAACTGTACTCACTGACACTTTGGCTTTCTTTGCAATTTCTCTAAAGGAAAGACCTACACTTTTAAGGGTTATAATGGTCTGTCTGTCTTCCTTTGTTAATTGCCTTTTTCTGCCATTATGATAGCAATATACTACTTCCTGCAGTACAATACTGCCCAAATAATGCTTAAGAGGGTGTAATAACACAGTCTGTTCCAACACTGCTTTTATACAGACAGAGGGTTTGTAAGTAATCAACAAAAGTTGGGACACCTATAGGAATTGTTAGCATCAACTTTCAAGGCTTAATTTACTTCCATTGCTGCAGAACAGCTGTAAGTTGTTAACCCATTACTTGTTCCCTGAAAAAGGCCTTTTTGTATAACTCTGAAATGTACATTATTTTTCAGTTTTTGGTAACCTAAACTTTTTTTTTAACCTCTGGCAGTTTACAGCTTACCTTTGTACCATTTCAGGTTATTCACTGGACTTGAACTGCTTAAATTTCAATAAAAAACTGGAAAAATGGGGGTGTTTTTGACCGGTAGTGTATATACAGTGCCTTGCGAAAGTATTCGGCCCCCTTGAACTTTGCGACCTTTTGCCACATTTCAGGCTTCAAACATAAAGATATGAAACTGTAATTTTTTGTGAAGAATCAACAACAAGTGGGACACAATCATGAAGTGGAACGAAATTTATTGGATATTTCAAACTTTTTAACAAATAAAAACTGAAAAATTGGGCGTGCAAAATTATTCAGCCCCTTTACTTTCAGTGCAGCAAACTCTCTCCAGAAGTTCAGTGAGGATCTCTGAATGATCCAATGTTGACCTAAATGACTAATGATGATAAATAGAATCCACCTGTGTGTAATCAAGTCTCCGTATAAATGCACCTGCACTGTGATAGTCTCAGAGGTCTGTTTAAAGCAGAGAGCATCATGAAGAACAAGGAACACACCAGGCAGGTCCGAGATACTGTTGTGGAGAAGTTTAAAGCTGGATTTGGATACAAAAGATTTCCCAAGCTTTAAACATCCCAAGGAGCACTGTGCAAGCGATAATATTGAAATGGAAGGAGTATCAGACCACTGCAAATCTACCAAGACCTGGCCGCCCCTCTAAACTTTCAGCTCATACAAGGAGAAGACTGATCAGAGATGCAGCCAAGAGGCCCATGATCACTCTGGATGAACTGCAGAGATCTACAGCTGAGGTGGGAGACTCTGTCCATAGGACAACAATCAGTCGTATACTGCACAAATCTGGCCTTTATGGAAGAGTGGCAAGAAGAAAGCCATTTCTTAAAGATATCCATAAAAGTGTCGTTTACAGTTTGCCACAAGCCACCTGGGAGACACACCAAACATGTGGAAGAAGGTGCTCTGGTCAGATGAAACCAAATTGAACTTTTGGCAACAATGCAAAACGTTATGTTTGGCGTAAAAGCAACACAGCTCATCACCCTGAACACACCATCCCCACTGTCAAACATGGTGGTGGCAGCATCATGGTTTGGGCCTGCTTTTCTTCAGCAGGGACAGGGAAGATGGTTAAAATTGATGGGAAGATGGATGGAGCCAAATACAGGACCATTCTGGAAGAAAACCTGATGGAGTCTGCAAAGACCTGAGACTGGGACGGAGATTTGTCTTCCAACAAGACAATGATCCAAAACATAAAGCAAAATCTACAATGGAATGGTTCACAAATAAACATATCCAGGTGTTAGAATGGCCAAGTCAAAGTCCAGACCTGAATCCAATCGAGAATCTGTGGAAAGAACTGAAAACTGCTGTTCACAAATGCTCTCCATCCAACCTCACTGAGCTCGAGCTGTTTTGCAAGGAGGAATGGGCAAAATTTCAGTCTCTCGATGTGCAAAACTGATAGAGACATACCCCAGCGACTTACAGCTGTAATCGCAGCAAAAGGTGGCTACAAAGTATTAACTTAAGGGGCTGAATAATTTTGCACCCAATTTTTCAGTTTTTATTTGTTAAAAAGTTTGAAATATCCAATAAATTTCGTTCCACTTCATGATTGTGTCCCACTTGTTGTTGATTCTTCACAAAAAATTACAGTTTCATATCTTTATGTTTGAAGCCTGAAATGTGGCAAAAGGTCGCAAAGTTCAAGGGGGCCGAATACTTTCGCAAGGCACTGTATATATATATATATATATATATATATATGTGACAGGACTCCAACTGTCCTTATCCATCCAATATACGGACAGCTGGAACCTTGCTCGTTTCACGTTCCATTACGAGCCCTGGATTATATATATGTTGAGGGCGAAACCCGGTGGTCTGGCGAATCTAGTGGTCTGGCGAAACCCGAAGTTACCACTTTTTTTCAGCACTCGCCCGCGTCCAATCGGGTGAATCTAGATTGGCCCACAACTTGAAAAAGATAACTGGGCGAAACCCGTTTTTGCAACAGTTTTCACTGAATTTTAGCCCATGCCATTAATTTGGGTGAGTCTAGTTTTGTCCAAAGCTTCAACATCGATGCTGGGCCAATCTAGTTTTTCCTATGCCAATTATTTGGGCGAGTCTAGTTTTGCATTTCTACACTCTCCCCTGTCAGCTTCCAAGTGCGTGTCGAGGTACCTGCCTCGCCTCCACTTCTGACAACAATGTGGCGACTGTGTGCTGGGTTTCCAGTGGTGGTGCAGAAAAGGCAGGACACCAACGCTGGGTTTAATAGCAGTTAAAAACACTCTTTATTAGCTCTCTCTCCAAAAAAGTTAAAAGTCCAAAAGTCTCGCTCCTCCATACGCACAGGCAAACTCGCCACACACAAGAGAGAGAGAGAGAGAGAGAGAGAGAGAGAGAGAGAGAGAGAGAAAAGTGCAGGCAAACTTGCCACACACACACAACAGAGAGAGAAATAATATGCTAGTTGTTTGTGTTCAAATCTTCTTTTGTTTCGTCTTCAGCGACTAGCACTGTAATTTATTTATCACTTTCTAGTAGCTTCTCCACTCAGTTACTGATAGTTTTACCCACCTGTGTGTGGCGAGTTTGCCTGCACATATGCAGGAGCAAGACTTTTTGACTTTTAACTTTTTGGGAGAGAGAGCTAATAAAGAGTGTTTTTAACTGCTATTAAACCCAGCCCTGGTGTCCTGCCTTTTCTGCACCGCCGCTGGAAACCCAGCACACAGTCGCTACATTGCTGTCAGAAGTGGAGGCGAGGCAGGTACCCAGGCACGCACTTGGAAGCTGGCAGGGGAGAGTGTAGAAATGCAAAACTAGACTCGCCCAAATAATTGGCATAGGCAAAACTAGATTGGCCCAGCATGGATGTTGAAGCTTTGGATGAAACTTGACTCGCCCGGGCTAGCCCCGAAATTCAGTGAAAACTGTTGAAAAAAAGGGTTTCACCCAGTCGTCTTTTTCAAGTTCTGGGCCAACTTCACGGACTGGAATATTATTCATATTATTAAGACAGGACTAAATGAGGACTAAATAAGATCACGTTTTTGTAGAGTAGTCCAAATTAACATTACAGTTAAAATGTAAAGCTGTAGTTAATGCATACCCCATACGTTTGCATTAAAGTATGTACTGTATTTATTGGAAGTACTCGCCAATTCAAGGTAGTGTTGCATTTTACTCACTCAAAATACAGTTACTCAATGACCCAAAACCTTATCTGGAGTGTTGCATATATGATCAAACCTTTTTTTTATGAAAATGCAAAAAGATATACTTTATACAAATTACTAATGATTCCTATTTTAAAAGACAGATATTTGTAACTGCATTGTGTCCCCCTATGTGTCAAAGTGGTATACCAATATGTTTACAATACATACTGTGAGATATTGTTAAATGGATACCATGCAAATCAAACAGTTAACCTTTACAAAATCCAGAGAAACCTTGTGTTTTGAATAAAAGGTGATGGTGCTGCACCTGATTCACAAAACTAATAGAAATGTTACAATAATCACTATCTAGCATATATGGCTAGTCTGTTTAATCTTACAAAATTTAACAAAGAGTTAAGGGCTCCTCTTTTCTTTTCTTTTTTTTTTTTAAAATCCCAGCTGCCCTTGGCAGAATAGCTCTATGATGTCTCCTTGGCAAGCTACAGTGTTGTCATGGATACCTAAAGACACTTCTACCATCGGTAAACAAGGCTGAATCAGAAGAAGGCCTTGGTAGGACAGACTCTCTGAGTCTGTATAATTGCTGCTGCTAATTTGCAGTAACCAACCTGATAAGGTAAAATGAAACCATACAAACACACACATGCAGAGTCAACCCCTGTAGTGATCACAAAAAATGAATGAACATTCAGTGATCATCCTTTGTTTACACATTAAAGTGATGGTGTAGATTAGAATATGTTTATTCAATATTTACATTTAGAATATCTATATTTTACATACCGATAATGTTTTTTTTTAAAGATAACCAACTTGTTTTCTAACTATTATTATTATTATTATTATTATTATTATTATTATTATTATGAGTAAGATGATTACTAAAGTAACAATATGCAATAGTATTATTATATACTATATGTTGCCATGGAAACAACGCTAAATTGAAAAATATATATACGTATATCCTTTTAATATTCATGTGCATACGTAGGTATGTGCAAAGGATATATTCCTATAATATACATGTTCCTAAGTCATGATGCTCCCTGGTCCGTAGTTTCATTTAAAAAGAAAACGCTTCCATTATCACTCTCGCTACAACATGCACAGTACAGAAATAATACATTCAAAATAAAGACATGGACATTCAGCCCAACAATGACAACTCGGAAACGTTATATATGAAATATATGAAACAATGGAAGATATAAAAGCTTACTGACTTAACCATTTAAATGTTCTTTTGGTATATTAGTGTTATTATTACTGTGTATTATTACTCTAAGGATAACAAGCTCACAGTTTTGTTATTTAGAAGCCAGTCTACATATTAGAAATTATTCTATTATGTTATCTAAAATAGAACAAAACTAAATTATTATTATATTTTAAAAATGAAATACTGTACAAATGCTGTTTTTGTCACCATTGATACAATGTGTCTGTAATAATAATAATAATAATAATAATAATAATAATAATAATAATAATGATAAAACTCAGAAATCCAAATACCAGTATAATATTCTTAAGTTAATATTTTTTTCTTCCTTTCACTTACCAAATTAACCTATCGACAATCTCAAACATACATTTAAATGTAAAAGGGGGATATGCTGCTAATTTGGTCATAAATGGCATTTGTGTCTGAAATAAATGCAGTCTGGCAACTGAATACCCTTCAACGTGGCCTCAATTATGTATGCAGTTTCTTTGAGAAACATTTCCACACATCTTATCCAAAGGCCTGTCTCCATGAAACAAAACTGTATGCAGCTATTGTTTCATTTCTGCCGATTCCACCCAATCCCAGACTGAAATCACTTAACCCTTTCACGAACGCACGTCCAACTAAACACTACTTAAAATGCTGCACTGTACGTAAAGATTGGGAGTGAGGATTTGGAGAAGGTAGGCATAGGTACTGAGGTACACACTAGACAACAGGATGAACATCTCAATAAATACTTTTCTACACAAATACTCCAGTTTTAAATGTCTTGTGGATATAAAGAAAGCCAACAGCAAGTAGTTGCAGTAAGTAGATGTCAGCAAAAAAAAAGCACCTTTTTAAATGTAAATTAAAACCAAGGTGGTTTCAAAGTATACTTGTCTACATAGGCTATAAAGAGTGTTTTTAAAGTGGTGTTGTTAATTTAATCCAGAGTCCCGAATAATGATCTTGCCTGCTCAAACCATAAAGAGCGTGGAAAGGGTTAAGTGTGTCAGTGCCTCTGCTTTTTTTATTCCAAGATGGCCACATTGTCTGCTTGCGCACAGCACAAGCAAATAGCCGTCTGTGATTGTACAGCTAATTTGATGTGTCAATTATTCTTATGCTAATGAAGTTACAGTTTCTCACGTTTCTCAAGGTTTATCCCACAGATGGTTAGACACAAATCTTCGGCGAACACTGACTTATTATTTCCAGGCGACACAAAATGTCAAAGCCACACAAAAAGATTGTACCCATCCAGCTACAATATTTGCTGTCTTTTAAAGCTTCAATTGAACTATGTAAAGTTCGGCATATAAGATACAAGCAGGTTTTATGACACCATGCTGGAAACATTGTCACCTGTGTCTTTGCCTTCTCTTTCAGCTGAGCCTATTTCGGCGAATCTTAAAATGGATGACTTTTTACTCCGCATAGACAATACTCTACATATTTTAATGGTTACAAATGAAACAATTTTTACAATGCAAATTGCCATTTAGGAAATCCTTAATCAATGGATGTTGCATCCTCAATATTATTTGTATAAACCATTGAGGAAGCACATCTTTTAAACAAGAGTACTTCTAAGAATTCATTAGGGAGGGCAATGGTTCTTTTATTTTATAAAGCAGAAAGAAAAATAAATAAAATATTCAGCAAAAGCATGGCACATGTCAGATATTGGTAAGGATTTATCCTGGCATGACTGCTGACTATATTGTATGAATGCACTGCTTATGTTGTTAGTGAACTTGAGCTTGAAAGCCAATAGACTCAACTTATAGAATAAGACAATGTTGAACAGGATAACATTTAATGTACCCTGGCCATAAACATAGCACACAATAAAACACATTACTGTTGACAGCCTTGTGCAAACTGTTAGTATAAACACCTAAGAAAATCTTATTCAATTCAATGTTTGTTGTTTTGCTAATGTCATTGGATCAACAGTGATATTTATACGCTGTGCGGTTTTTATACATTGTATTTTATTCATTCCTTATTTCAGATTTTATGCTGTTTACTTATTCATGTAAGACTAGGTCTTTGTTTGAGTGCAGAGATGTACTTTGGCTGACATGAGTGGCAGAAGGTAAAGTAAATAAAATCTGTACGCCTTTCCTATAGTCTTTAGTTGCATTATAGAGTTCTTTTTATATAATGCTTCTACTTAAAGCTTTTCAAATTATTACACACTATTTACTTTAGAGAACAAAACTGCTGTTTTTCATGTATGTTGTCGTGAATGCGCCATTGTGAACACTGCTATGAAAGACCCATTGACATATTACAACAAATGTATTTTACACAGAATTCAATGGTATTAAAGCATGAACTTGTGCTATCTATAGCCATTCATAACCACCACTATTAAAACCACGACAAAACTGCCATTGTATTCGAACCGCATGGCAAGTAATAAAGCTTCTGTTAGACATCCTGCCATCAATATCATCTAATGTCAAGTTTCCCCTCGGTACAACACTAAATGAAGGATTTTCTAGTTTCCTCATGATTGGTATAAATTGCATTAACTGCAGTAAAGTTAATTTATAACAAATTAAGACCCATGAACAGCCTTCATGAAGTTATTCCACTACATTATAACGATGCTGCTGGCACCAGGCTGGAGGAAGTGGTTTGCATTCAGAAATGGACAGAAATTAACTTTTATGATTCGCCTCTCACAAAACAATAAGGTCTGTGCTTGCTAGCTCTTCTCAGCATTATGCTTCAGGTTTCCCAACATTACAAGGAAGACGTTAAACTTGGAACCAGTATACTTGGGCGTATTCCAACATGTGCAATATAACATGTCTGTAAAACAGTCTGGGTGTGTTATTCTCATTGCAAAGAGAAGGGAGTCTTCTCTTTCCTGACCGAGTCTTATCTTTGTGTTGAAAGGGCTTTCTATTAAAAAACAGAGGATCAAACATTTCAGTTTAGCATCTGGTTACATTATAACAATAAAGAGTATTGAAGCAATGTCTGAGTGCAAGTATTGTGTTGCCTTGTAAGATTTTCACTTTAGAAAAAAAGACAAAAAACTGCAATGTTTTGTTTTGGAAATCTTTTAACCAAAAACAGTCTGCCACCTGTCTTTACTAAAACATACTAATGATAAATTGACTAATGACAACCTTACCACATCAGAAAATAGCAATTGATACTCCTAGTATGTAAAAAAGAATTGTGTTTAGTGTTGGAGAAACAGCCAGTATGCATCCAGTGAGCCAAACTATTTACTGTGAATTCGTTGGATGTTTCTTTGTAAATCTCATTTTTTTCTGTCTGTGTGTGTCATATTTTAATATAGATGTGATGCAGCATACCATTTAACTTTAAAGACTAACATCAAGCACTCTTTGGGCATGAAGAAAACTAAAATGAACAAGACTCAAAGTTAAACGTTAATATACCCTCTTTAAGACTTTGTGATCCATCTCATTTACTGAATACAAATCTGAAGAAGTTATGGCTCTGTACTTTATTTGCTGATCCATGCACAATAAAAGGCTTAGGAGAGTATAGCCTTCTTACCCACCCTTTTTTACCAAAGCCTTAACAGAACAACTACCACAGAAACAAGCATCCATGTATTCAGATGCTCACTCTAGCAACTGTTTGTTAAAAGTCCTGTTATCAGAAAAATGAAGACCCATGCGTGGGACAGCTTGTCAAAGTACTGTAACATTAAAGCCTCTGCTTCTAACGTTTGATGTCCAGTAATGAATTCAAAGTACTGTAAAAGACACTTTTTTAAACATTGGTCAGTGCAAGACTTTAATCCTTGTTGTACTGTTTTGTGTGTGTGTGTGTGTGTGTTATGTAGATAACAGTATCCAAAGTGTAATTGCCGGATAAACCAGATAATTCATCCGTACTCATCACGGCATGAGTAGTTTGGTCTATTATGAGTATATGTCATACACATCAAATCTTAAGGTGAATTGTTTTCATTTAGTAGTGACTATGACCATAAAATGAATAAACATCCCTGTCAGGAAAACTGATCTACTCCTTTCTCAGTGGTAAATCTCTCATGGGAACATGCAGTGATACAATGAATAGAGCCAGACTATTGTTGAGGATCCCGGTACCCTGGGCAGACCCAGATTTATGCTTGCCAGACTTGTTTCAGAAAGCTCACACATTCCAACTTTGTGCTATCCACAAGTTAAACTTGTAGGAAGAAAATGTTAATTGTCTAATAACATAGCTAATGACAAAAACAGGTTTAGCATTCTTGTTCTAAACTAGAGCAACATTTTGAAAACTGATCAATGCATTTTTATATATAAAATAACCAACATAAAGCTATAAAAAAATAAGGGAAGATCTTGAATGAAAGAGAGCTGATTGGAATCAAGATAGTTTTTGTTCAGAAGCGCAAAGGTACAAGAAGAGGACTTTTTCATTGAAACAGAAAAGGGGGATTTGGGGAGTGTTGTGGCTGCTTAACACTATAGTGCTTCAGCGCCCATGTGAAAATTTGCAGCCAGCTATTAATCATTATTCTACCCCTGCTAAGAAGCTGTTACAATGATGGCTATATGTCATTATGGTCCGCAGAAAGCAGCGAATCAGGGAGCTGGGAAAGTCGGACGAGAGCAACCAGCAAACTTTTTAGCAGGGGAATCCATTTCAATAAATTTACATCCCATTTGCTATCCCCCCCCCCCGTATGGGAATCATACTCAAAAATGAAACAATATGCTGTGTTCATGGGGCCTGGTCTTTTATTCTCCTGTCAGAGCCTTCATTCCAGGACACCCTTTGCCAGCGCTGACAGCACGCTTTTCTCATAGCCTCTCCTTCTCATAGCCTTTGGTTGCTTTCAAGTTCAATTTAGCACAATAAAGTTGTTATGCATGACAGTTTGGAGAGCAGAATACGTGGTGTTTGAGCCCGCTGTGTCGCTACAAAGTGGGTTCATTCTCTGCAGGCCGGCTCAGTTACTGAAGCCTTGCTGGTGGGACACTGCAATGGACGTCCAGACGTTCCCATCCTGACGAAAACAATTAGCTTCAAACTGCAAGAAGCCGCGGGGTCGCCCTTTCTTACAATGAGACTGCACCATTTCATATGCTGCAGTGGATTTCAAATTCAAGCTGATTTATCCTGTTGTACTCCCCTTTCATGCTCTTTATTTACTGATGTGCTGAGGAATTTGGAAAGTTCGAGTTTCACATGGTTGAAGAGTTGGATTAGAAATCTAGACCAATGTTTTACTGACTGTTTTTGTTGTTTTTGTTTTTTTTGTTCAAGGAAATAAAGTTAAAACATGTCAGGATTGATTCCATTAGGCTGCACAGGGTAAAACACAGCCCAAAGGTTTTTTCTACCATGGACTTTGAAGGGAAATGTCTCTTTGGCTAAATGTCAGACACAGACTAAACAACAAACAAGCCCAGAAAGCAAAAAAATATATATATACCGTATGTCAACACAGTTATGTGTTGAGAGAATAGCAATAAAAAATGTACACCACCCAGTTATGTTTTTAATAAATGACCCAGAACTATTTAACTGAATTGCATAGTGAACTCAGTTATAGGACCTATATTTTTAAAAAGGTGTCCTTACATTTATTACTGGTCACAATGGTTCCTTATTCACAAAGTTTTAACTGTTATTCATGACGTTTTTGTTGGTTGATACTTGTTTTGGTATAAAAAGTCAATAATAAACTGTATTTTGTTAACCAAACAGGACATCACATTATTTAAAGCTTTGTGAGTAGGGTCCAATAGTACATATTTTGAATGATGAATAATTGATATATTTTCTGTGGTTAACATGTCACTATATACTATACTATTTTTTTTTATAAACATATATAAATATATACATTTATATATTTTCTTACCATGTATCTTTTCATCTTCACTAATGTAAAGTTTCAAAACATATCACTGTTCTTTATGTACATGAGAAAATACTCTTGGTCCCTGAAATAAGGAGGCCATATGTGGAAGCATTCTATATTATTCTGCTATACCACACTGCTTAGGAAGACCACCATAACTTAGTTTGCCTTCCATACAGAATTCTGCCAAGCGCCGATAGATTCATTAGTGGGGTATTCTTTGGGGCCAATGAAGCTCAAAAGGCCTCCAACAATGGAGCTAATCATTGCCTCTTCCCTGACTGAAGCTTATATTTTCCCTGTTTTCATGGCTGAGTCTTATATAATTTCTGAGCAATTTAGCTTCCTAGCCCAATATTTTTCGAAGTGATAAATATTCCTTTAAACCCTTTCTTCTTTATACTTACCCCACTCTTTTGTCCATCTTTTCCACTGTTGCTTCAACTTTTATGGTAATAGTGGACTTTTTTCCACCAAAGAATTCTGTTATTCTGAATTCTGTGGGTGATCCACCAAAATAAAAAAAGAAAAGTTTCACAAAAATGTGTGGAGAGAGCAAGTAGGCAGGAAAGCCAGGGGACAAGGGGTGGTTATTATTATTATTATTATTATTATTATTATTATTATTATTATTATTATTATTTATTTATTTATTTATTTATTTATTTATATTTTTTTTTATGCCAACAAAGTAAATACGTACTACTAGTTTCAATACAGTCTGCATGTGCACGATGTGTAATGGTATCAATTGACCAGTTATTTTTTGGTTGCTAAAAGAGCCCTTGAATGTGTTAAGGCAGAGGGGGTTTGTAGACAATCCAGCCCATGGCAGCTGAGCATCAGCGATGACCTTGAACCCCACTAGTTTCCATTCCCATGACTCCAGCAACAGTAGGTACATACACTTGCAGCTGGACTTCTGCATCACCAGCCATTTCCTGTACTCCCTATTCTGTGCTCTTCACAGACAGTTTAGCCGCAACGCACAGACCTTGCTAATGAGCGTAGATCAATGTTCCGTTATTAGTGAAGTGGTGACAATATGCTCAGAATTCTAATCAGCCCCATGTTGGCTTAAGGAAGGAAAAAAAAAACCCACAAAGCTGGAATTGTGTTTAGTGTTCAATGGAAGCACATTCAGCCAAAGGAAACAACACATATTTGTTCCTGTGCAGTATGCTTTTGTCAATACACACATTTACATACTGCAAGTCCAAATGTCTGAACAGGAGTGATATTTTTAGAGAATGATAAGATTATGTTACATTTGATCTACTGGTTGTACTATCTTAAAATTAAATGTCAGAATCTCCGTCTGCGATCTACAACCATGCCTCACTATAACATGTACATGAAAAAGAATGCTTTGTTTCTACATGGGAGAGTCCAGCAGCATTAGCACAACATAACGAGTGGAAGGAGGAGGGGGGGGGAGGACAGACGGGGGGGACGTACACATCACTGCCACTGTATGCTGCAGTGGAGAGTCGATCGAGAGAGAGCGTTGATTGGTGAATTGCGCTCTCAGCCCTGCACTGCACTGTACTTAAGAGCACAGCTACAGTACTGCATGATCTTAAATTCAGATGCTACAGTACTGTTTTTGAATCAGTTCCCTAATGCATATTGAGCCTTGTTTTAACAATAAAAAAGCATTGGTTAACAAAGAAAGCTAGCAATTATTGTAAATATGGGGATTTTTAACCCCTTGTGTGCTGGCCTCGTAGAGACTGACAATTTATTGGACACCTCCAAACTGATATAATATTCCGTAGGAATAAATGCAAGTTCTATGTGTGTCTGTGCAAAGAACATTAATTTAACTGTTCTGGATTTGTGTCAGGGAAGTCTGTTCAGAGAAGTAGAAAATCTGACTTATTTTCTCGGAAGAATTCTGAAGACACGTCAACACTTTCTCTGCTTTCTAAGATATAACCTTGGCCTAAAGTACTCTTACCAGTTCAGTTTTTGTTTAAATCAGGAATCACATATTTATTGCAAATGTGCATTACTTTCACTTCACATAAAACAGAACTCACGGATGGACTTTAGAAGTAGTTTAACCTTGACCTTGTCTCTATACCTATCCCTAATCTTAACCCTATTCTTAACCCTAGTAATGCCCATTTAGTAACAATTAAGACAAAAGAAGCCTCCACATTTGCAGCACTAGTGGGTTTGGGGTATGTGGTGGGGAATGGTAAGTGGGCTGTTGTCTACTGTAATTTAACCTGGATATCAGTTATTATACAAAAGCTTGCAGTTCACCAAATGAAATACATTCAACAACAACGAAGAATATCTATAATTTAAACCTCCTATTTAATGTGATTTTTCAACCCGATGTCACACAGGGCCTAAAGTATATGTACAGTATGCAGATTAATGAAAAGAACTGCAACACATGTAATTGCTGGAGATGTTATGAATGCAGCTCACAGCAGCATGTTCAGAACCCATACTGTATGCAATGGTACACTCCATTTAGTTCAGTTTATAGTTACTTGCCAAAAAATAAATAAAACAATATACATATTAAACATTTCTGGAGGCAGTAAATAAACCACCTAAAATAACAAAATATTTAAGACAAAGCACCTGATTCAGCCACATCTTGTTGTATATTAGCAGGTACAATATCAACTTGTTTGTTAAACAGGTGTAGCGTTCATATTAGATCTTGCACATTACAAACAGAATCATTGCATTGGAATACAATTAAACAAGACAAAGCATATACTGTACACTACAGTGGGTGACATTGAGTATATTAAATATTTAAACCAGGCACCCCATACTGAAACCAAACACATGGCAATGGGATTCCTTTGACAATGCATATGTGCTTTATGTGTGTGTGCATGTGAAGCCATACAGTTCATTAATGTAAAACACAACAACAACCACAACAACAAACACATAATGACTGAACAGAAACCAAAAAACAGAAAGACATACTTCTGCCTACTCCAAAGTGAATCTAAGCCTAGTCACTCCCTTTCCCTATAGCAAGATGGCATGTTTTAATCCTTCAACTATACGGACAAGACTAAAGTGCCCCCAGTTACTGTCAAGAAAATATGTCCTGCCTAATCTTGCAGAACTAGAAACAAATTTCTGACAGCACAAGTTCAGTTTACCCATTACTTGATAGCCTCCAGAGAGGTTAAACAGCAATATCCTGAAGTAGGTATTTGTTGCTGCACTCTACAGTATGTGTTCCATTTCCAAGTATATGCTTAAAAACAAGTCTGGGTGTTAAAAACAACTGTCAAGTAGACTTCGTTAACAGAATGCTTTTGAGATCAACTTAAAGATAAAAGGCAATCACTGACATTTTTCAATTCAAGATAAACTGCTGCAACGTGATACCACTCCTAAATGCTGCAGGTTATTGAGAGGATATAAACTACAGAATTGACACTGGTCTGATCAGTGCAGTTGTTTATATACTGCAGTTGCCCACTGGAAGGAGTCACGAGTTCAATAAGACAATAAACTCTTAGTAACTGAACAGAATTGTAAAGGAAAAATAAGCAAAAACCTTAGCAGTCTTTATAACTGATTTGTTGATTTAGTTATGAGCTGCATGGCAAGTAATTTCAAAGGCAACAGAAACAAACTTAAATCAATCAAGCAGTCTCCAAACATCAGCTCATGCATTCGATAAAAAAGAGAAAAAGAACCAAAGCTATGTAACAAGAATAAAAAAATAAACTTATGGCACTAAAGCTATATTTATATATAGATAGAAATATATATATACAGTTTTACAAAGTCCAGGAAAAAATATGATTTTTATATTACTGCTAAAAATACCCTCTAACAACAGTGCCAAACAATGAGGCCTGTTATTCTTAGTAGCAAAGCCCTATTAATAAGCAGTCTGTTCAAATGCTTCAGCAGTTATAACTATCATATCAGTAATTACAATGATTTTGTCTGCAAATACATTTTTATGGTTGGTTGGCAGAATTTTTAACTTTGGCTGACAGCTGTAACCTTATAAAATATGTTAAGTTTTAAGTTGAGGAGGGTCAGGGGGCAATTACTTCCCTCTTGCTTATACAGCCTGTTTTTCCCTATGGGAAATGCACTCTTCTAATTGTGGTCATGTCACTATACAATCATACTGTATGTGACCTACACATATAAACACACCCTACAGGGATGCTGAATTAGGTAATGAAAAGGGCTGCTAGCAAAGGCTATTGAATTAGATCAATCAGCTATGAACAAGTGCAAATAAAAAGCACATATCCTACCTCAATATGAAATCCGAAAGGTGTTCGATGGCTCCTCTTGATATGGCCCTTAGGATAGCTCAGATTGCTAACCCCTGCCCTACTTATGTATACAGTATAATATTTCAATACGAAGAAATAACATGTTGAAATGAGGCGTGGTGCCTTTAAATAATTAATTGCAAATTGCCAATTATAGATGGCTAGGGAAAAAAAAAGTTACCATGCCAAGACTTTGCTTACAGCTGCAGTTTATTTCCTTTTTGCCCTATATTGAGTCTGCTGATCTCATGCACTGTACCCACAGTTACACACAGCCCTTTCAATGCTGCCCAACCTTGATTAAATATTCAAAAAACAACTTTCAAGTGCAAAGATTGCAAGGGTGTTGAAAACCTCCCAGAGTGCATCACACCACACGCAGGCTTTTCCTATTAAAATGTCTGTTTAGCTTCTGCAGTTTCTAAAGTTGTTGGTCATGCTGACTAACAGAATCGTGTCAAAAATGACACGTTTCATTTCTGTCGTAGTTCTCCTTTTCTCCCGTTCATTTTCCAGTACATTAGCATCTCTAACCAGTCTTGGGGGCATCCCAATCTGCACAGGTACCTCCCCTTTTCTAACAGGGGAGGTACTGTACTTGTTTTTTGTTACTTAAACTCTTTGCAGGTTTTACCTTGCAATACCCAACTACTATTAATGTATTTGTATCACAGTAAGTATTGATTAAACATTTGTTTGTGGTAATAATAATAATAATAATAATAATAATAATAATAATAATAATAATAATAATAATAATAATAATAATAATAATAATAAAATAAATAAATAAATAAATAAAAAAAAAATAATAATAATAATACAAGGAAAGAAGAATACACACACACAGCCTATCACAATTGCTGCACAGGTAAAGCAGTCAAAACATACAGGAGTAGATGGATATGAACTGATAGAATCTGCAATAAAAGATGTCAATCTTTTTCTTTCTCAATGACCACAGAATCCTCCCTCCCTGTCTCCTGATGCAGACAGAAGAAATATGTGAGTGGGATTTGAGAACACGTGCTTCACTGTAACACATTGGGAGGGTCTCTCTACCTTCAATAATCAAAACAGAAAAAAAGAAGGCCAGGTTTTAAATATATTTCAAATTGAATCTAGAATAAATGACACAACCTGACCTGGAGTGATTCAAATCACAGCCAGTGAGTTAAGTCATTCAAGGTATGGTCTTGATTGAGATTTTAATTTTAATTACTGTGCACTGCCTTATTTTTACATGCAGATAAAAGTTATGCATTCATTCATTTGCATCTCCTCAAACCACACTATATGCTGTTTCACAGCAAATTACTAACAACTATTTTTTATTTTAAGGGGCACTATCCCCTTTTCAAAAAGTAATTTGGACTTTGTGAAAAGCACAGGGGAAAAAAAAGGAAAAATAGCATTCAATACCACCTCTTTCAAAATACATTTACCCTAATTTTAATATGGTGCTTTAGATTTTCCAGAGTCATTTCTGCTGCAATTTTACACAAAAACGAAGCACAATTCAGTAGCTTACTCTAATGTACTTACATCAGAAGTCAGTATGCAATTCTCAGTGTCACTCAAAACTTTTGACTTTAGTGCAAAATACTTCACTTCTTAAAGGTGAATGCACAATTTTCATTTCTTGAAGGTGAAGTTTGTTTGAGAACTTGCATAATTCATGCATTAAAAAATCCATCTGGTATTAACAGGCAGACACAAGTGTAAGTCAGACACTATTTATGACAGTCAAACACATAATTGCACATAGTAGTACTCCAACTGCAATAGAAAATGCAGGCTGGTGCCTATCACTCAGTATACCCAATGTTCTGAGATAAGCTCTGACTATTTTCAATCATTTTATATAAACCAGTAGGAAGCCGATCAATTTCTTTCTTTTTTTAAGTTAATGTCGGATTGAAAAAAACAGAAGACTTCAGTGCTGGTTACAATAAGTGTTACAGCAATATCCAATAATTAACAAAAACATTCTATTAGAAATGTTTTGTCACAGTATATATATATTTCACTATATACCACCAATTAATTGCATCAAAAAATGCATGGTGTAAACTGGATCTACTATCAAGAATGATTTTCCTAACACTGTATACAGTATGTATTTAGTCCCACACTATCGCTTTTTCCTCTGCATACATTATAAATGGCATGAGTGTAGAATGCAGGCACGTATTCACAATAAGTTAGTGAACACAATGTCTATAGTTGGAAGATACATCATCAATACTGTTTCAAGCCCCACTGCTGTATTCTATATATTCATTAAAGTTCCACTACCTTTTCACCTTAAAAGGTTCTACATATAGATCAGAACACCATTCCAAAAGCAAAGACACCTTGCTTTCAGCAATGAAATCACACAACGTCATGACAGAACAAGCATATATACTGACATAATGAAATCACACAACACAACAGCGCCTAAAGTCATGACAGACTGAACAACCGGGATTAAACAAGCATATATACAGATATAATATGAGGGCAATGCAGACATTTCAGAAAATAAGGACATACATAACAATTGATTTGAAAAGAATAGGCCTACATAGGACATATGCAATGTTTATGCAATAGCCTCTTTCCCTATTAACATTTACTCCAAGGCAATAATGGTAATACAAGGCCAAAACAATTTAGAGGCTTAGCTTTATTTTTCCTTTTTTTCTTTTTTTTTACATTGACTTTACAGCAGGTTTATTGAATCTTTTTTTTTAATAATACACCATCTTTCATTTTTTCCCTTTTTTCTTTCTAAATCACTGAAAGTAGAAAAAATATGGGGTAGTAATGATCTTTTCTAACACAATATCGGTTGTGCGATCACTGATGCCACAGCATTCCTTTAGAATTCCTTTTCAATAGCTAAAGTACTATACGTACCAATGTAAATACATAGATACAACAACAGTAGTAATGCTGCAAATGCATGCAAATATAAGATCACTTCTACGCCCCCAAAAAAACTGCAAATGCAATATACATATGAATTTATAATAAACCTCCTTTTTCTTTTTTTGGAAATTCTTTTCAAAACAAAAACAAAATAAGGCAAGGGAGGTCTGGGACCAATATGGGTGTTTTCTCCTTGGGAATGCAGTAATTAAATACATCAATCTAGGGAATCTTTGAAACAAACATGGTACTAGGATGCCTTATTCACTACTAATTGAATGCATTTGTTAAGGTCTAATGTATTCCATTGTATTTTATTTTCTTTTTTTATGTTCGTTAAGCTCAAACTATGCCTTTTTCCTCAGCATATAGAGGATTTTGATGTGAAGATGGTATGACAGGCTTGGCTTCTCCCAACGCAGCTGGCACCGCTGATGCCAAAAGCCAGAGCCTGTTGTAATGGGATCATGAGAGACTCGTTCAGAGCAGTTTGCCTGTCAGGTTCCCACCCGCCTCTGAACACTCAGCTCCCATCCCTGAATCCCCTTAATGAGAGGCAGAGGACAATGCCAGCATTGTTGTCTCTGTTTGGAATCTTGTGCTAAGAACAATCGCTGTTTACCCAAGCAGTTGTACTACCCAAACTCTGCCGTTAATTACTTCTAGGGCTCCTGATTAACTCTGCTCCCTGCTCCAGCACAAAGGGCTATTGAGCTAGCCACTAGGCATCCTCTCCTTGTCTGTCTTTCTCCATCTCTCCCTCTCTCCCTCTCTGCCTCTATGGCTTTACTGTATCCTTGCTTAGGCTTCATCTTCATCACAGATGCAAGAGCTCAACCACCCTGATTTGCACATGGCTCAAAACGTGCATGCATAACAAATCCCACATCTCTGTGGTGTGGGAAACCAACAGCAAAAAAAACAAAAAAAAAACAGAACCACCATCAGAAGCAGTGACAGCATTGTGTGTGAGAACAAAACAATCTTCCACATTAAAAGCCATTCTAAATGACCTTGATAGTTCTAGACAATGGTAGCTTCTTTATTGTTCAAGAGTACAGAAAACACAATGCGTGGTACACATCGCCTGTTCGTACAACTAGTGGCTGTGTTTCCAGACAAAGACAAGGAGAAGAAATAATAATAAACGTTAAAGGTCTGCTAAGCCGATTTCCATTAAACCTTTTTTTTTGTTTTTTTGTTATTTTATTCTGTTAAATCTTTGCATTATTTTCCTCCCCATCGAGCATGCTGCAAGTGGGATGCAAAACAGCATCATGAATATGTGTAATTATGTGGGTCTGGACTAATTTGTCTGGGTTATCTGATGTGGCGTTTGTAGGACAGAAGCATACATCAATGTAAATGAGTGTGACAAATAAGTAGTCCTTTTTTCATATTATAACATTTTGCAAGTCTCTTAAAATACAGTTAAATAACCAATTAAAAGGGAAATTGTGGTATTTTTAAAGTAATAATAATAATAATAATAATAATAATAATAATAATAATAATAATAATAATATTAAAAATATTGGTGATAACCCTGAAAAAAGAATGTTCTATTGAATTGAAGTGAGTAAACAGCTCCACTGTCTCCTGCTATTTTTAATATATGATGGAATCACTGATTCATTAGTAAGAATAGGCGCAGCTGTTAATGAACGGTTCTTAGTCACTAAAACCGTGTTCTTTTTTTCTATTTTTTTTTAAATTCAAATATAATTTTATATAAACTGTCACATGGGGTTTAATATTCCTCATGAAACTAAGAAATGAGCAACCCTGGTGGCTACCAAGAAAAAAAAAAGGTGGATTTAGAACAAACATTTTTTTACACATTTATATTTCCATAGCATTATGATTTATGCACGCCAGCAATAAACCTGATCTGAGGATAGATTATTAATCATGAGTATGTCATATTGTAATAGGAATTTTAATTCCAACAACATTTTATACTTTCAATATAAAGCTACATTTTTTCAGCTGGACACAAATTATACACTTTGAATGTACATTTTGCTGGCTTTAGATTACATTAACTGTTACTTTGCTCATGCACCAGGTATATTAAAAAGAAAGCCTTATAATAAACATTACTCAAATAGGTCAGGTTAGGTGTGTGTTGTTATGTGTCTGTGTTAAAATAAGGGCTTATATTTTAATAGATATGATAATAGAGCCTGTACCGTAATCTGTAGCAACTGAATATGAATTAATTTTGCACTGTTTTTATCGAGTCAAATAAATATATATTAAGCAGTAAGGGTATGAGCATCCCTCTTTATAGATAGCCAGGTAATACTGGGCCTTAAAATGTTATTTCCACATTTCAGAAAAGCAAGTCTTAAATAAAGCCATTATTATCTGCATTGCATTTCCACAGGAATCAAATCTATGTAGAGTTCTGGGGTTTTAATTCCAAGGTCGAGCCTGATAATTGCATGTATCTGGGAATCATGGGCTTGCTATGCATTCAGGTAAGATGTGCTTCTCATTAGCAGAGCCGATGGAGGGGTGTATTGATAATGGAACGGTCGTGAATAGGAACGGGCATCAGCATGTTGACATCGCGCGCACGGTTTTACATTTTATTCTCTATAGATGAGATGCACTATCTACTTGCTGAAGCATACTGTTTGGAACGGATGTTTTGCCATCAGAGAAATTCAATACACACCGCACTGTACCCTTCACACTTTAAACTGCATTATACACATAATATGCTTTAGTATGCACAACCATTTATTAACCATTCTTTATTTTAAAGAATGTCAGCGTTATTTAGCAGATCTACTGCATTTTAGTTATGTATTTATTTACATACTTATCTATTTAGTTTATTATTTATAATGTATGTGTTGTTGGTTTTTTTTTACTAAGAATATGCCCAGCACCATTATCTAAAGTAGCATATTGTATGATATATCAACGTATATATATATATATATATATATATATATATATATATATATATATATATATATATATATATACATCTTGATTTGAGGAAAAGTGTTTCGAATAAACCACAAGGAATCTACCCTGTGCATGGTAAATGCACATATAATATTTCACATTTTAAATGGATATTTTTTTAAAGAATGCATACTCCCTAGATGAGTTATTAAATTATTAAATGTAAAATCTTGTTTTTTGAATTGCTTACACATGTGATGTTAAGACTTCCGTTACCGTGATTATAATATTTTATTTATTTTATTTATTCACACATGTTGATAAAAGTGTGCAAGTTAATCCTTTATATGGAGTCTAGCTACATCATAATGAGCCAACCGTGTTCCTCTCTGGTAAGTGTTTTGATTATAAAAACCTGAGAAGATGTATAAATCCACAAAATCAGAACATCTATATACCGTACACTTGACAGATAATAAAATGTTGCTTTTTTATCAAGGTAGTAGCAAAAAATAAAAATGATATGATGGCTATCATTTCTATAATAATATAAGATTTTTCTACAGCAAAGATATACAGGGTGGATATTTATTTACTGATAAATCAATGTTCATTTATCTCCGAATATATATATATATATATATATACATACATACAATTTTTTTCTGAGTGGAAAACAAACTTTCCTCCAGGAGGTCTATGAACCACGTAATAAAGGTCTAAATCCTCTATGAAAATCATTTTTGTCTAATCCCTGCTATTCTCCAGCATGCAAATGAGCGTTCAAGGATTCCCTCACACCGCCACTGCAGAAGCAGCCAATTTACAGACTGGCATAGTGTATGTGTTCTGGGTTCTCCTCAGCCACCCCTCCCCCACTCCAGACTTGGTCTCAGCTGCCTGAGTTTCAGACACAACCACAAACCAAGGAAACACACCGCTGATAGCGCCCTGTAAATTAACTTGACATTTGATGCAGAAAAAAAATACAAAGCATACAAAAGACACTGATAACATAAACCCACCCAGGACCCTGACAACATGTACTGCGGATTTTAAGCAATCTAGAAGGAGGACAGTACGTGGTATACACAGAAAATTATCTCAACCCAACCTGCTGGAGACATTTTTTTATTGCATGCATTTCCCTCTATTGAGATCAAATGTAAGAATTGTTCAAAGTATGCAGCAATATATATTTTTTTCAAAACGTTGAATAACTTCAGTCATCCTCAACCATAAGACACATTTTCTTCACGTTTTCATAAAGTAATTGTAATTTTCTTTTAAGCTTATGAACATCTGTAATAATATGTGCACTTGTCTTAGCACCTTGCATAACTGCTCAGATTAGCATTATTCTGGGCCTGACCAATGTTTGAATTAAAAGATCAGACTAACCACCCAGTCAATTGCACAAAAAAATAATAATAAAAGAATGCTGTAATATTGAGATGATAATCAGGTATCTCATTAGGTATCTGATTGAAATGTACTCCTTGACACATACTTGCTGTATCCTACTAATATGCGTCTGCTCTGAGTCGCTGTTTCTACTCCTGCAGCTCCTAGCTATTAGACATGCTGGAATGTTAACGTTATAATGCATTATTGAAAGTGTCTGTGTTCCTGTTCATAGGGCTTCGCCATATTGCGTCTCTGAAACAGTAAGCATTATGGTTTACAAATACAGCATTGTGCTTGGAAAACGTACCATCTTAACATCCATGCTCCTTGATATTCCAGTACCCTGCATGACAATGCTTTATGTGTGTCTATGGTTTGCATTGCTGCTTAGGTTGTGCAATAGAAACCTTGCCTGTAACAAGAATAAGTTCAGATTTGTTACAGACGATTATTTATTGTATTATTATCCAACATTTGTTTTGTTAAATTTCCTTCAGCTATAAAATGTTTTTGACCCTTGAAAACCCACATTCTATTGTTACTTTCCAATCATCTGAAATCCATACAAAACATTTGTACTCTGCTCTGGCAAGATTGTATTAAATAAACTTACTGAAATACATTTATAAACCAATAAATCTGATATATCATACTCTAAATCAGTTTACAAAAAGCACAACCATGAAAACCTGTAACATTATAATTACATTTTAAAGAAACCCAAAAAGAAGAAATAGGATATACTGTATATATATATATATATATATATATATATATATATATATAT